>JAEQBH010009701.1:0-114402 GCA_016808115.1 Tetrastigma voinierianum | reverse complement strand
CTCGTTGATAATCATGACACAGTTCTACACAAAAACATTTGCCATTCCCATCTGGACAAAGTCACGCAGGATATGTTTATATCCTCACTCATCCCGCATTCATCCATAAGAATTTCTCATATATACCTTCTTTTCATTTTTCTTTTTCCTAGAATTATTAGTCTCTGAAGATCATGAGAGTGGAAACATCGCGGTCCATTTCCACGATCTTTACCCTCAAGTCATGACAAAGAAATTTATAACAATCACCCTATTTCAGAAAATTAGTAAGATTACGCCCATTACATCATGTAAATACTGGTCAAATCATATATAAATATTGTCCGTCTGGGGTTCAAGATCCTCATGGCTTAAAAGGTATTAACTAGGTTAAGAGGTAGTGTCCGGTAACTTATCACACGTCCGATATAGAATGTGACAAACACCACCATGCAATGGATTGAGGGCTAAACTTAACAAAACACCCCACGAGCCAAATAGAACTTACTTTTCACACCGGATCGGGTGATTGACTTAATATCATTTGTATTAACCCTGAACCATATAGATATTTTCCGCCAACCTAAGGGGTCATCGCCGCTTAAAATGCAAGCATTAAGTTAAGAGGAATCCATTACTATATAGTTTAGGAACTCTTTCTCCCTATCCACTTTGATGTACAAGATCATGTTCACACTAATTAATAAGAAGTTGAAACTTCACCATCTCACCTCAAAATTGAGTTCAGAAACTGACATCTACTGCCAGGCAGATCTATGACCACTTTTCGACCGGGCTCAAGGAGGCAGGATTTCTAAGCCGGCAATGATTAGGATCATGAATGGGATCAGAGCAAGTGCAAAGATACATGTGATTTCAGCATCAGACCCGCATCTTTATGTGCCTATTGATGACAAAAATCATTGCTAAGATCGACCAAAGGTAGCCCAAGCCTTGACACCCCAGGCTCACAAACTCTTAATTGCTACTTGTGGAAACGATTATGTTGTGGGAAAACAAAGTAATATCTTCGTCCGTGTTAAGGTGGTATTTGTTATCCAATAAGCTATTGTTTAAAGGTGGTGTGGATGATTTGTCACTCCCAAAATGTTTTTAGCCTGAACTAGTGGTCCCTAGCACATCTACACAAAGCTCAGAGGACTCCCATCCGGAAATTGCTTTTAGAAGGATTGTGCCCAGGCTTTATTTTAGGGTATAGTTTGTTAGGCCCTAAAGCCCCACCGCCGATGAGCTTCCTCCTGTTTCTATGTTATTTTAAAAAAAAACATAATGTAACTCTATTTATAATATATATTTTATTAAAAGTTTATTATATAAATCAAATAAAGGTAATACCAAGTCCTCTAACCCACTGGGTTTAAAGAGCAGTTAAATATATGGAATAAGTGGACCCAAGGTTCAAACTTCGTGAGAGCAGATTATCACGACATGTTGTAACATATCCTATGTGGCATAAACAATTCCTTGATCCCATCATCTCGTCATGTGTCAGTCATATAACTGGGTCCCCAAAAATTTTTTATTATTTAAAAATTAGTTTTATCCCCACTCCTATCTCCTCTCCACTAGCGACGCCTTCTCCTCCTCCTCCTCCACCACCATTGTCGCCATCACACCCGCCATTTGATGTGGTCGCTGCATAATCTCACTGTGTGGAACCCACAAGCAGAGGCGTTGTGCCAGAGCGCATTCCTCCCCTCCCTCCCTCTTCTTCCTCCTCCACCACCATTGCCGTGAGTGTCAGGCCAAAGCTCGCCATATTCCTTTGTCTGGGAGATCGTCTTCGAGCATGTGCCAAGATCTCGAAAGTGCGATAACTTTGCCGGAAGATCGCTTCCTTCCGATGTGTACAAGATCCGAAGCGCGGCTGTAATCCTTGAACTGGGCAACTCACATCATTTGTCGGCTTTGATTCGAGTCGATGGCGACAAGGACAGACAATTTAATACCTCCGCATAAATGGCAAAAATGAAAAAAAATGGTATCAAACGCTGCATTGGGGTGCTAGAGCCGTAAGAAAATTCAAACACCGATGTTTCTTACACACGCCGCGGATAGAACTAACTAGACCTTTCATTTATCGAGCGGGTTTTGGGGATGACTGGGATTCCTCTCGAGAGAGAAACACCCGAAGAAATCTCATTATCGGGTCTGGGCGCATTTCTCCTTGCTTTTGGATTTGTGAATTTTGTGTGCTGGTCTAAATTGAGTTCTCGTTTGCTAAGAAAGTGTAGGGAAAGAAAAAGAAGACACGAAAAGAAATTGTAAATTGTTAATATTTTCCGATAATGAGAAATGAAAACTGCACTGACTTAATTCATTGGGATCGACAAGAAGAAATTTTATGATCATGTCGTCAGCTCCACCGAAATCGGGAAAGTGGATGCGTGGAGTTGCTGAAAGCGTGGTTTGGTGGATCAACAAGGCTGGAGAAGTGGGCGGTAAAATTTTGAAGCTTATTGAAGCATGGAGAGGCTGGAAATATTTGATGACAATGGCCCCTTAAATAAATTGCTAGTGAGATTGAGGAGAATCAAATCGCAATTCGATTGTTAAATAACAACTCCTGTGAGATAGCGGCAATGTGGAAAGTCCTTTCGCTTCAAACCTCCATCCGTATCGTCGGGGCACATCCGCATTACAAACCATGTGAATCTCTTTCCTTAGCAAAATAAGCAGCCATCTCCTTCACAAGCCTCCAATGCGTAAGCCTCCAATAAATCTAGATCATTGACGCAGAAATAGCTTCCAAGAAAGGCAATAAAGAGAAAAACTAAAGGTACACATCTTCGCACGCAGAGTGAGGGGGGCATGCATCTTCACCAACACAACTAAGATATTCAAGCCCGCCAACCCACCAATCTCGGGCGATGTTGCCATCAAAATAGTTGTTGCTCCAAGGCTGAATGAGCTAGAGATGCTTGTAAATGGTGAAGGTATGAGCCTAATGCTGTTCTCGCCTCGTTTAATCGACTTATCTTTTTATGATCGCCATAGATAAGGGACTTCCAAACATGAGATTATTCCTAATTAAACAAAGGTGTCGTGGTGATCAATTAAAGAAGACCCTGCTAAACTATGGATTTAGCTCCTCGTTAATTATCCGTTAATATGCAATTTAAAGCTCATTAAGTCCCACTCTCCCATGTTCCAAGTTTCCTTCGAGACCTACCAAGTCTGCTTAGTACAAGGCTTGTGGTTGGTTCGCAGCCTTAAAAATGCAAAGCTGGGACTCCAGC
Source organism: Tetrastigma voinierianum (assembly GCA_016808115.1). Classification (NCBI taxonomy): domain Eukaryota; kingdom Viridiplantae; phylum Streptophyta; class Magnoliopsida; order Vitales; family Vitaceae; genus Tetrastigma; species Tetrastigma voinierianum. The sequence goes on along the minus strand of JAEQBH010009701.1, from coordinate 111,163 downwards.
CTATTGACCGATCAATGGGCCTATTAGTCCGATCTCGGGCCATGAGTCTCATTACTTCCAATAGTGTCAGCCACCTCTGGAGACCCCCTTTAGCCTAAAACGCTTTTAGAAGAATCTGTGAAAATTGATTATAACACAAACGTATGTACAAAATTCTTCTTAATATTATTAAATCATTCCAAAAGGACATTCAATTTAATTAGAAAAAGAAAATATTATTGTAAATAAATTTTTTATCACAATATATATATATATAAATAGATAAAATAGATAAAATAATTATATTTATGATTGTAGGAAAAATTATTTCAATAATATTTATAAAAAAATGGACTAATACAATCATTGTATTATAAAATTCTACATAAATTTTGAATTTCAAGCCAACCAAGCATTGTAAAGAGAAAAAAAAAAAAATGGGAGTGCCAATGGGGTTAAGCAGATATTAAATTAAAAGAGTTTCGAATTATCAGTCTCATCCTCATGCAAGAATTGGGTGAGGAAGATGAGGAGCCAAAAAGGAAAAAAGGTATAAAATTTCGGTAAGGATATTTTAGAAACTCCTTGAAAACCTTTAAAGTGCTTTTTTTTAAAAGCCACTCTTCCGACAGCTCAAAAAAAAACACTTGAAATGTTTTTTTTTTAAATCTCAAAAGTACTTTTTAAAATATTACAAGGCACTCATTTTTTATTTTAAAATACTTAGGAAGTGTTTTCTGATTAGAAACACTTTTAAAAAGCAATAAATGGGTTCCAATTGTGCCTAGTAGGTCTTATGAGCTGCGATATTAGACATAAAAAAAAAAAAAAGAAAAAAGAAAAAAGTCATGCACCTGGTCCTCAGAATAATGAGTCGAATAGTTTCATGGTTCTAGAAAAATAAGTTAAGTTGATTGATTTTCACTCTAATATAAAATAAACATACGAAGCATAAGCTGCAGTCAATGAAATTAAAGTTTTTATGAACTAAGGTTGCGCTTAAGAAATCAAAACTTTAATCGTGACAACGTGAGTTCCTCGATTCCCTTGGATAGCTCCCTAAAAATCTAATTAGATAATGCTGTAAGACTTTTGCAATCTCACTAGATGCCAAAAAAAAAAAAAAAAAAAAAAAGCTTTAAAGGTGTTAGGACTTACCTCCACCCATTGTTGGAAAAGAGATACCGGGGCTAAAGACTCAAGCCATCTTCGTGCCCGGCATCTCACTCTTCTAATGGTGCCTGAACAACTCAACAGCATTCCAACCCGGTAGCCGGACCCAATAAAACTTTTAATATAGTCCATCATCCTATATGATCGTTATGCATTAAATCTCATTAATGCATTCTATTAATTTCAGAATTGTTATAAAATTAATTTGTAATTTATGGACCACTATTTAAAAAGATCGTATGATCATTTTACCGGAGGGGAAGAGAAAGCAACATTATCTCACTTGGTCCATAAATTCAATATCACCTTAATAGGGGAATAAACATATAAATCATGACAACAAGTCCTCTAAAAGTGAGTGTTATATTCCATGTATCGCTAATATATATGTCCCTTTAACAACCTTTTAACTTTATGAATAAAACCTATGTTTATTCTAGATTAAAACTTAATGGTATTTCTCATCACAATGACTCGAAATGTGTACACCTATATATGAGAAACATCAACTCGAATAAGAGTTTCATTAATAACTCGAATATGTACATACAAATTTTGAGATTACTACATAGACTCAAGTCCCATTTTGGTTACATGTTCTCCAAATCTACACGACATGCCTTTAGTAAAAGGATTTGCAATCATTAACTCAGTGATTATGTGCTCAATGACCACTTTCTGTTCTTTAACACGTTCTCAGATGGCTAAGTACTTTATGTCAATGTGTTTATTTACTAATTCCCACTTTTCATTCTAGCGTAAAAATAGCGCTGAGTTTGTCACAATATAATCTCGTGCTGGCCTTTGATAGAATCAATGACTCCCAAACCGGCCATAAACTCAACAAACACCGCGCAGCGGTTCTCAAAACAAAGAAACAGTCAACTCCATAGATGTCAACAAAAAGCTCCTGCTCCATGTTCCAAGAGCAAAATTCAATCATTAAAGCACAAAGAAAAAGCCTTGGTATCCGTTTTAACTCTAGTCCACCAATGAAGGGTCAACGTTTGAGTAGCCAATCACCTCCAAATACTCTCAACTCAATACCTTTGAATACTGCCACGGTCAACATCAGCTCCACCATCTGACCTTACTATCATTATTTGCTTCTCGCATTGTTTCTCTACTTCAACCTTGAATACCTTAAAGGCTTCCAACGCTTCATCCTTAGAACGAAGCATGTAGAGATACATGTAACGTGAGTAGTCATCAATGAAGGTGATGAAGTGTTTCAAATCACACCCATCCATATCAGGACAACAAATGTTTGTATGTATAATTTCTAACAAAGTTTACTCCTTGTTGCACCCATTTTTACTTGTTGGCTTCGCCTCTTTAATGCAATCCAAACATGTCTCAAAGTCAAGAAATTCTAGGCACCGAAAATTCTTTCATTCACAAACCTTTAATTCTTCGAACGGAGATGTGTCTTAATCTCCTAAGGCTGTAATAAGGATGATTCTTCATTCATAACGCTTTTTAATTCCACTAGTTAAACTTAATTTGTTATATGAATTCTTATCTTGCAAATGTACTCGAATAGAGACCATCACATGAGTACCACATGCCATCCAATAATCTCCCGATTTTATTAAAAAATTTTAAACTAGTATCCGAACAGCTATAGGAGATTCCAAAAGTACAAGTGGCGATATTGAAATTAAATTCTAGAAAAACCTGAAACATAGAAGGTCTTCTCCGATTACAAATTAAAGCCTCGATAGCTCCAAACGACAAGTTTCGATGGCTTCCACATGTGAGCTCGACCTCCTCCCCGAATGGATATATCGCTCACGCCACTCGCTTTCGAGGTTTCTCATACCCCGTGAAGGTATTTTGAAACATGGATTGTCAACCGCAGTCAATCCACCAAGTGTTATGATTAACATTTCTGAAATTGATTCTAATAACATACTAATGAAAATGAAGCGCTACCTTTCTTTTCAAGCCGTGCACTTTTGTGCTTCTCGTGGTAAATTCTTCTTTTCTAAAGACGATTTCTTCAATCTCGCATCTCATCTGATCCTAATATTGTAACACTTCTTTTTTTTATTTTATAATTCTGATAAATAAATTCATTATATTATAATTTATTGATAAAATTATCATAAATATATAGTTTTTTTTTTTTGAAAAATAAATATGTTGATATTAATATCAATTGAATTTATGTTTATCAATTGAAAACTATTTTAAATTATAGTTATTATTATAAATATATTTTTATCTTATCTTTATATTTTTAATATTTTAATGATACATCATTTTATTACCAATTAAAGAATAAAAAACATATAGCATATATACAATGATATAATAATTTTAAATATATATTATTTCAAAAAACATTATATATATATTATTTCAAAAAATATAGTTATTTTCACTTTTTTATCAAAATCACACCTTTAGATGACCCAAAACCGCAAAGATAACGATCGCACTTGGTAAAGCCCTCGAAATACAAAAATCAATTGTAAAAAAATAAACTCCCAATATTTTCCAAAATTCAATTATAATCATAAGCACCTCTGGCCATCAAAATATAAGTTAAGGATCAATCCAACAAAATTTCATCGCAACCTCGCTTTTTCTCAAACCATGCATGCGTATTTTTAAGTTATTATATACAAATTTCAAAATCTAAATATATATTGTTCCAATTACATATCCATCCCATACATAAAGTTTTACATCATAGGTCATAAATCGCTCACCTATATAGACAACAAATGATGACGTCCCGCTGTCCGCGATAAAGACAATGCTGGAATATATATATAGCTACAATGAACAAACAAGTTAGTGCAACAAGATATATATCACATACACTAACATGACAATTTATCATTTGTTTTATAATTTCGTTAAAAACCCCCTATATCCTTTAATTGATTTAACCACCACGGGCGATTTAAAACTAACGCCCAACGTGAAGCTTACTAAGTCATCTCAACCACTGCTACTGGACCCCATCGCGATCGCAGACGAGCTCAAGCTTACTCACCCGAGCAACTACAATACGGAATTCCCATCGTGACTTAATTGTAGTGCTAAACTCGGGCAACTACGAGCTGAATTTAATCGTGACGCCACGTAGTGCCAAACTATACAAATAGTCAACTACGTGCGGAATTGTCTGTATCGCAACATAGCGCTTATACTTTCTATGAAACTGAGCAACTACGGACGGAATTTTCTGCATCGTCGCGTAGTGCTAATTTTTCTTTATTGTGAGCGACTATGGACGGAATTTATTGCGTCGTCACATAACGCTAAACCTCATTATATCTTAAGGAATATACATGGGTTTTTAAAATTGCATTTACTTAGTGTCAAAAGCTAGTGTCAAAGCACAAATCTAACTCGCTTTGAAATTTCTAAACTCTTCTTTTCAAATAGAGCTTTTTTTCTTAACTACCATATTCGCTATCAACATCAACCATTTACATAAAATTGGAAATATCTTAAGTGGCGAACCACTTACCTTGAACTGGCACCCTGGCCAAGCGCCTCTACGTAGCTCCGGACGTCGCTCCATGCCTAATACTGTAGACGCCGCTCCCGTGCCTTTGTCAAGAAAAACCACAACCACACATTAATCATAACCTCTATTTTAATTAATATACACATTCATTTAAAGCCAAATGAAACAAATTACCCTTGAGCACTAAAGCCCAAAAAACACTCATTTGGCCAACCTTTTTCCAACAATACTCACAGACTTTATGACCCAAAAATTATTCAACGGTCTTCAAAATTTATGAAACTCTCCTTAGATCAGTCCTTATATATCCACGACATCTCTTTAAATTTTCAATTTAAAATTCCTTCTCTAAGGCCCCCTCAACCAATCTAACACAAGTTATAACATGCTTTGACTCCAAACTCACTGAATCACCTACTAAGTCCTTGATTTCTGGGATCTTAACTCCATAAATTGGAAATGGTTTCTTCCCTCATTTGAAGCTATGGTTCTTAGTTTTCTTCTCCAATTTGAATCACCCAATTTGGATCACCAGAACTCAAGTTATTGTATTTTATATCTAGATTACTCAAATTTCATAAGAAACAGAATCTGCACATAGCTCCACTTCTTTGACAAATTTTATGGGCACTTTTGGCTTACAATTTGCATGCACTTCCTTCAGATAACTTATTCCCCTAGAAGTCTATTTCCACTCCAGAATTTTTGCATCACCAATTTGATGGGTGAAACTCCACGTATGGCCAAAAATACTACAAACCATACCCAAAACAGTGACAATCAGTGAACTACACGAGCTCACCTTTGCAGTCCGTATTTGTATCTTAGAGCCACAAATTTTCTCTTGGTCCCTTCTATACATTTGTAGCCCTATCTCTTATGGTTCTTTACCAATTAGAATCAATTCATTTGGATGATTATAAATTAATATATAGCAAAAACAAACACAGGGGTTTTTACAAATTTTGACAGAATTTCCTTTAAAAACCTAACATTCTCCCCTTTGCACAATTCATCAAAACCAACATGAAATCTGCTATCCAAACCAACTTCACAATACTTGAATGGCAGGATTTGGAACTTCAAACCACAAAAACCCTAGGTGAAAATGCAAGAACCCTACCTAAGGTCCTCCAATTCTTTATAAACCACATAAACAAGAGGATTCCATGGTTATTTTCTCCCCACTGGGGTTTTAACCATAATCCCAACACCAAAGGTTTGTGTGATCTTTGCACCCAACCCAGACCAAAGGGAGCATCTATTCTCCATACCAAAGCTTAAGAATCCAATATACATATGATCCTAAGACAAACATACCTTAATCTTTGGACTTCTCCTCCTCTCGCTTTCTTCTCTTCTTCTTCCTTGCTCTTCTTCTTTCCTTGCTCTCCTCTCCTACGTGAGCCCTAAGTAACTTTGGAGACCAAATGACTTTTGATTTTGCTTTTCTCCCATTATTATAATATTAACTTTTCATTAATTGCAACTAAATCCTCATCTCTTTAATATTCGTACATCAACTCTTGATATTTGTATAATGGCCCAATTCTACTTTGATTAAATTTTGGTCCTCCATCTTTTAATATTTGATATCAATCCTGTATTATTTTCATTTTGACATATTATCTTCTCAAATTATGCCCTTTATATCCTTTTGAATTTACCACTTTACCCTTGCACTAGTACCTAAATTTTCGGGTTCCTAATTTTTATCATTAATAACAACTCCCAAAACTATTATAATGGTACTTAGTGCTCGTATACGCCCCCACAGTTACATGTACTGTACACCTCTCGGGACGGGGTGTTACAAAATCCTCCCTCCTTAGGAACATTTCGTCCTCGAAATGAATAACTAAACTCCAAAAGAAAGGAAAGGAAAATACCTCATGTGGGAAATAAGTGAGGGTACTGACGGCGCATCTGAGCCTCTGGCTCCCAAGTAGCGGTCTCCCTCTCATGATTCTTCCACAAGACTTTAACCAAAGGAATCACCTTAGTCCTCAACACTTGTTCCTTGTGATCTGCTAATCACCTGTCTCTTCATAAGTCAAATTATCCTTAACCGCAATGGCCGCTTCTCAATACATGAAGGATCCGGATATATTTCCTCAACATCGATAAAGGGTTACGGAATGAATCATGAATCCTTGATACTCGTAATCTCAACTTATAAGCCATCGGTCCCACCTTGCTCACAATTTCATAAGGTCCAATATACCTCGGATTAAGCTTGCCTTGTTTCCCAAATCTCAACACACCTTTCCAAGGTGAAATCTTTAAAAGACTCGTCACCTATCTCAACTCGCAAGTCTCACGACTATTGTCCGCATAACTTTTCTCGTCTATCTCTTGCTATCTTCAACCGCCTCAGAGATTATATTTAATTTTTCGCTTGTATCTTGGACAATCTCTAAGCCAATTAATCTTCTCCCCACTCCCTGGTCCCAAATAGGATCGGGTTCTACACTTTCTGCCATACAATGCCTCATAGGGTGCCATACCAATACTAGACTGATAACTATTGTTGTAGGCAAACTCTATCAATGCTAGGTAATTATCCCAACTTCCCTTAAACTCCATCACACAGGCTCTCAACATATCTTCGAGTCTGAATGGTTCTTCCGACGCCATCTCGTCTCAGGCGGAAAGCAAGATCGAAATGTAACTGGTGCCCATAGCATTCAGAGTTTCTACGACCGAAGTGAAGGGATTCGTCTCGATACAATGGACACTGCTTTTTCTATGCGTAGCCTCACAATCTCATCTACATACAATCGTACATATCTTTCAGGAATAGGCATTAGGGGTAGCAATGAAGTGGGCCGACTTCACAATCTATCCACACAACCCAAATAGCATCATGTCCACTCCGTGGTCCTCGGGAAGTCCCGTCACGAAATCCATCAAAGATCCTTTCCCATTTCCACTGTGAACCATAAAGGTCAGAGTAAACCCGCAGGTTTCTGATGTTCAATCTTGATTTGTTGACAAGTTAGGCACTTAGATACGAACTCTGCTATCTCTCTCTTCATACCTCTCCACCAGTAGTGGTCTCTCAGAGTCCGATACATCTTAGTACTCCCTGGATGCATCGCATATGCTGATGAGTGTGCCTCTTCCATGATTTCTTTCTTCAACTCTATCACATCTGGGACACATAATCTCTGGCCCAACACTAGTGTCCCATCACCTTGTAAGGTGAAGTTACTCTGTTGTCCAGCCTCTATCTTGCTTCTTAATTTCATCAAATACGGATCCTGAGCTTGTAAGTCTCTAACCCTATCCACTAACACTGGCCGAACATGAAAAGTCGCTACTAGGTGACTTACTCGATGTCTCTAAACCGATCCTTACATATCTCAGGCCTCTACTAGCATTGTCAAGTATTCTCGCTTTGTCGAGCTAGGAACCAGAGGGCTTCCCCGCAATGCGATCCGTTACTACATTTCCGCTCGTCTGTGGTATTCAGCGGCGTTAGCCATAGTCTGATGAGTTCTATCCAATCTTCTTTGTCTCATGTTCCAAATCTTTTATGAATAGATGATCAGCAGCTTTTGTGATCAAGAAAGATTCCCGCAAGGTAATTCCATAGAGGTAGTGTTGCCATATTCTCAACGCGAACACTACAACCGCTAACTCTAAATCGTGCGCCGATAGTTTACTCTATGCTTCTTTAATCGCTCAAGCATAAGCTATCACTTATCATGTTGCATCAACACACAACTCCAAACTCTCGCTCGGAGGCATCACTACAACATACCGGTAACCTCACTTCCCCGAGGGGAGCGTGGGCACCGGGTGAAAGAGGTCGCCCTCGCTTTTAACTCATCAAAACCGGCTCGACAAAGCCGACCGTATGAACTTCTTCTTCCTTGTTAACTTGGTTAGTGGAGTAGCTATCTTTGAGAACCCTTCTACGAACTCCTTCTATAAGAACCGGCTAAACCCAAGAAACTCACTTCGCTACTGCGGTGGTTTCCAATCTACAATGGCCTCTATTTTCTGAGGGTCTACTGAAATACCCTCTACGGATACCACATGTCCTAAGAATGCTACTCGATCGAACCAAAATTTGCACTTGATGAACTTTGCATAGAGACGATGTTCTCGTAGTTTGTAATACTATCCTCGTGCTCGCATGCCTTTCTACTACTTGAATATACCAGGATATCATCGATGAAGACTATAACGAACTTGTCTAAATAAGGTCCGAAGACACGATTCATCAAATCCATAAAGGCTGCTAGAGCATTGGTTAGGCCGAATGGCATCACCAAAAATTCATAATGCCCATATCTAGTTTTGAAGGCTGTCTTAGGAACATCTTCCCTACGCACCTTTGGGGAACCGATGATACCCCGATCAGAGAAATTCATTCCTCGAGAAGACCTACCTCAGAGCTGATCAAAATAGGATCATCGATTCTTGGCAATGGATACTGATTCCGGATGGTTACTTTGTTGAGCCGTCTATAATCGATGCATAAACGAAGGCTCCCATCTTTCTTCTTAACAAACAACACGGAGCTCCCATGGCGGCGCCGCCTTAACGAAGCCTCACTCAACAATTCTTCCATTTGGACCCTTCAATTCTTTAGTTCTCGCTCGGTGCCATCCGGTGATATGGCGCATGACGGGGGCTCTGCGCTGTGCGTTAGCTCACCCTCGAATTCAATCTTCTTATCCCACGGTGAATCCCGTAGATCCTGAAATACATCAAAGAACCTGCTCACCACGTGGACTTCTCACAACCGCATTTCACTCGTCGCGCATTCTATCGCATACACCAAAAATTCCCCGGCATGCTTTACGAGCATCTTGCTCGCTTGTATTACCGACAAAACTTGTAGAAAGTATCTTCCTCTCTCCACAAAAGATCACTCGGCTCCCAGTCGACTAAACTCGACTCCTTTCCCATAGCACCGACTCGCAGCGATGCGTTTAGCTAACCAATCCATGCCCGTGAGCATGTCAAAGTCATGAATATCGAAAGTACTATTAGATTAAATAAATTTCAAACTCATGACTTGCTATAGTCACTTTACTTCCCCTATAGACTCTATTCGCAATACGCGAATCACCCGTGGGAAGTGATACTACCATACTACACTCGGTTGGTTTCATCTCTATCCCGACTCTCTCTATGAACTCCCGAGAAATAAAAGAATGGGTGGCTCCTGAGTCCACCAATACATGAGCATCAGTATCAAATAAAGAAATGGTACCTGTGACCACATCCGTAGCATCTACGTCGCCGGGTCACCGTATATCACCCGCAAACTCGACTGAGGTTCACTGGTCTGCGGCCCGGATGGTCTACTAGGTCAACCCTCTAGGGGGGTATGCCCTACCCGCCCACCACTAGGTCGCCATGAACCAAGAGGGGCTCCTCCAAATCCGGGGGGCCTCCTTATCGTCCACGACTCCCACTCACCGCCCCGAGTCAGATACGGCCTCCCCGACCGACTCCGACGTCATTGCACTTGGACAATTCATAAATGGCCCTCCCGGTCGCATCCGAAACACCCATCCCCGCCTCTCGGCTGCACTCACCGGAATGCACTCCGCCACATCTATCGCACCACCGGCTCCGCTCCTCCAACTCTCGCGGCCCTCGGACCCCGTCGATGACCTAAATCAACTCGACCGGCCCTCGTCTCTCGACCGGCCTCGCTTCGACTCGCGGACCATGCCGGGCGCCGACCACCTAGGGCATCTTAACACCGGGCCTCTCCCCGATGGCTACCGGCCCAGCCCCTTCGATCGACCAGGATTTTGACTTCAGTGGCGGTCAGGCACTCGCCTACTTCCGTGGGCTTCGCTCCACTAACTCGCCCATATCTCGTATGTGATGCATGTCAATATGGAACTCTGGAATTTGCGTGTTAAGACCGCTTCATAAACTGCTGATCTCTTGCTCATTCTCTCAAGAAAGTGAACCAGCGAATCAACTCTAAAACTTTTCGCACTCACCGAGGAGCTCCCCGCTCCAATCTATAAAACTCTTCAACTTTGGTATCTTTATAGCTTTTAGAAAATCTCTGTAAATTCTCTCTCTTGAACTCCGCCCATATGACACCCTCCGGGTGCTCGATGCGCTCCACCTCGCCTCATGCGATCTTTGGGCAGGGGAAGGCGCATTAGAGACCCTTTGCTCCTCTCAGACACCCCATCATCCGAAAAATCTCTTTTGTTTGCCTCTATCCAAGAGCACGTCTTCTCCGGGTCTCCAGCCAGTCATCATACGGCTTCGCGCTTCTAATTTACGGCGCGGGCCAATCGATATCCCGTGACTCGCGGCCGTCAAGGACCGTCGCGTAGTCCGTGCCATCCGGCTCCATCCGCCTCGGAATAGGGTCCCGGGTAGCTCCGTCGCACCACCGTGGATGGTCGTGGGTGTGCAGAACTCCCTTCCGGGCACGTGACGTACTCGTCAACCCGCTCTCTACTGGCGCCGGGTGCCTCTCATGCACCACGCGTCCCTGACGACCGACGCATAGCCAAATGTGTACTAGTACACTATCTTATATGTGACAACAAAATCAAAATTTCAAGTTCACCCACTAACTCAATATAATCCGCATGATAAATCCATGCAATATAAAATCTCATTAAATTTAATGCATATTCATAATATGATGAATTCAAGTACTATAACATATGCTTTAGTTTATGCAATCAATGAAATATAAACTCTTGAAATCCGAAGAATGATGTGTACACTGCACATCTCATGCCTTGAGCACAACTAGCACACACCAGCGGGGGCCATTTCCAAACTTTTCTCTTAAAACTTTCTTTCAACTCCGAACGAGAACCTCCGCTCCGATACCAACTTCGACACTCCCTCCTAAATGACAGCAAATCTATCTAACTCCACGTGAACCTCCCGCCCAAGTCGTCGACCGACAAGTTACCATGAAGCTGTCGCAAACCCTGCTAAAACTATCTTGGGAAACGCGGCTAAAATTTTTTTTCACTTTTTATCAAAATCACACCTTTAGATGGACCCAAAATCCCAAGCAGCGATAACGACACCTGGTCAAGCCCGAAATACAAAAAATCACCTCGTGAAAAAAATAAACTCCCAATATTTTCCAAAATTCAATTATATAATCATAAAGGACCTCCGTCCTCATCAAAATATGCTAAGGATCAATCCAACAAAATTTCATCGCAACCCGTTCTTTTCTCAAAACCATGCATGCGTATTTTACAAAAGATATTTACAAATATACAAATTTCAAAAATCTAAATATATATATTAAGTTCAATTACATATCCATCCCATATAAAGTTTTACATCATAGGTCATAAATCGCCCACCTATAGACAACAAAATGATGACACGCTCCCGTTGTCGGTCCGCGATAGCACACAAAGTGGAATATATATAGCTACAAAATGGCACGTAAAACAAGCAGTGCAACGAAGATATATCACATACACTAACATGACAATTTATCATTTGTTTTATACTTCTCGTTAAAAACCCCTATGGCTATCCTTTAATTATTTTAACCATCACGGCGATTTAAAACTAACGCCCAACGTGAAGCTTACTTTAAGTCATCTCCCAACCACTAATGCTACTTTAATTCCCATCGCATCGCACGTAGTGGCGCCTAAAGCTTATCACCGAAAGCAACTACAATACGGAATTTATCGCATCGCACTGTAGTGCTAAAACTCGGGCAACTACGAGCCGGAATTTACCGTGACGCCACGCAGTGCCAACCATACGGCCAGTCAACCACGCATGAATTGTCTCGCATCGCAACGTAGCGCTTTATACTTATGAAACCGAGCAACCACGGACGGAATTTTCTGCATCGTCACGTAGTGCTAATTTTTCTTTTTATCAGGAGTTTAATTGTTTAATTTAATTTATCAAGGCCGTCATTATTAGAATCGCTAAACTCATTATATCTTAAGGAATATACATGGGTTTTTAAAATTGCATTTACTTAGTGTCAAAAGCTAGTGTCAAAAGCATGCAAATCTAACTCTGCTTTTGAAATTTAAAACTCTCTTTCAAATATTTTTTTTCTTAACTACCATATTCGCTACCAACATCAACCATTTACATAAAATTGAAAACATCTTAAGTGGCGAACCACTTACCACCTGAATCCGCGCTACTCCCGATTGCCGCCCTACGCTCGTGCACGTCGGTCCCATGCCTACTCAGACGTGCCGCTCCCGCGGCCTTTGTCAAGAAACCACAACTAACATTAATCATAACCTCTACTTTTAATTCACTCATACACATTCATTTAAAGCCAAATGAACAAATTACTCCTTTGAGCACTAAAAAGCCCAAAAAAAAACACTCATTCAGCCAACCTTTCCAACAATACTCTATAGACTTTATGACCCAAAATTATTCAAACGGTCTTCAAAATTTATGAAACTCCAGATCAGTCCTTTATATATCCAATGACATCTCTTTAAATTTTCAATTTAAAATTCCTTCTCTAAGGCCCTCAACCACCTAACACAAGTTATAACATGTTTTTGATTCCAAACTCACTGAATCACCTACTGTTATCCTTGATTTCTGGGATCTTAACTCAATAAATTGGAAATTTCTTCACTCATTTGAAGCTATGGTTCTTATTTTTCTTCTCCAATTTGAATCACCCAATTTTGGATCACCAAACTGTTATTGTATTTTATATCTAGATTACTCAAATTGGCAGAACAGAATCTGCACATAGCTCCACTTTGACAAATTTTATGGGCACTTTTGGCTTACAATTTGCATGCACTTCCTTCAGATAACTTATTCCCCTAGAAGTCTATTTTACCCAGAATTTTTAATCACTCAATTTGGATGGGTGAAACTCCACTTATGGCCAAAATACTACAACCATACCCAAAACAGGGCATAATCAGTGAACTACACGAGCTCACCTTGCAGTCCGTATTTGGGAGCCTTAGAGCTACAATTTGCTCTTGGTCCCTTCTATAAATTTGTAGCCCTATCTCTTATGGTTCTTTACCAATTAAAATCAATTAATTTGGATGATTATAACTTAATATATAGCAAAAACAAACACAGGGGTTTTTACAAATTTTGACAGAATTTCCTTTAAAAACCTAACATTCTCCTTTTTACAACAATTCATCAAAACCAACATGAAATTCATCCAAACCAACTTCACAACACTTGAATTGGTGATTTGGAACTTCAAACCACAAAACCCTAGGTGAAAATGCAAGAACTCTACCTAAGGTCCTCCAATTCTTTTTATAAACCACATAAATAAGAGGGATTCCATGGTTATTTTCTCTCCCACCGGGGTTTTAATCTCATAATCCCAACACCAAAGGTTTGTGTGATCTTTGCACCCAACCTAGACCAAAGGAGCATCTATTCTCCATACCAAAGCTTAAGAATCCAATATACATATGATCCTAAGACAAACATACCTTAATCTTTGGACTTCTCCTCCTCCTTCGTCTTCCTCTTCTTCTCTTCCTTGCTCTTCTTCTCTTCCTTGCTCTCCTTCTCCTCTCCTACGTGAGCCCTAACTTTGGAGACCAAATGACTTTTGGATTTTGTTTTTCCCATTATTATAATATTAACTTTTCATTAATTGCAACTAAATCCTCATCTCTTTAATATTTGCACATCAACTCTTGATATTTGTGTATAATGGCCCATCTCTACTTTGATTAAATTTTGGTCCTCCATCTTTTTAATATTTTGATATCAATCAGAGTTTATTTCATTTTGGCATATTATCTTCTCAAATTATGCCCCTTTTATATCCTTAAATTTACCACTTTACCTTGCACTAGTATCAAATTTTTCGGGTTCCTAATTTTTATCATTACCAACAACTCCCAAAACTATTATAATGGTACTTAGCTCAGATACGCCTCTACGCTACATGTACCGTACACCTTCCTGACGGGGTGTTACATTTTATGTCACGACAAGTTCTTCCTGATGTTGACATCCAACTGACAAACCTTGTCAAAACATTATCTCTTTTTGTCTTGGCTGACTTGTTACATTCTTCCCATGTTCTCTTGTGACACGTTGTCTCGACATAGCTCATCTTCTATATTCAGTCCTTTGTGTTGTGTCAGAAGAAATACTGTCATGACAAATTTCCTTAGCCATTTGCTTCCACGTTTGTTGCGACACACAGAACTCTGTCGCGACATAGACTGTTGCAATTGCTCTTTTTCTCTTCTTTCTTGCTGAAATTTTCTCCTTTTTGAATTAAAACCTGCAAAACACAAAGTTGGTGAATAATCCATAATTTGGCATTAAAACAAGTCCAAATATACTAAAAATAAACCAAAAAAATGAATTAAAAATAGATGAGTTTAAGATTCATCAAATCCCCAAAATTCTGGCCCAAATTGGTCTCTTTGTCACGACATAGAAAGTTCTATCATGATGTAACTTTAGTCTTTGCTCGATTCCCTCCGAAGTAGCTTCTTTTTTCTCTTTGGTGACCTTTTTCTTTTCGGGGCTTGTTCCGATTTGTGTTGTGACATACTTTGTTGGATGTCACACATAAATTTCTTTCATTAGCCTTGTTACTGCCGCGCAAATGCCTTGTGTTGCGACACCAAACCCCAAGCCAAATTCCACCTTCATGTCCTTATCCTTTTGGAGTCTGGTAACTTTGTCACGACAAACAATTGTTTTTCAGCCTAGCAACTTTGTCGCGACAGAGTTGCCTCTGTCGAGACAAGATTTCTTTAAGTCCTTAACAATTTTCTGTTGCGACAAGAAAATCTTTAGTCGTGACAGACTTTTCTTCTCAGGTTCTTGTCACTTACTGAGCTATTTTTTTCGCGACATAGAATTATATATTGCGACACAATTGCCTTGTCCATTCTCAAGTCTTCTTCAATTTCTGTCGCGACCTACTTTTCTCTTGTCGTGACAGAATTTTATCATTCCTTAGCTTTTATTGTCACGACAGAAAACTTCTTTGTCGTGACATAGGTTTTGCTCAAGTAACTTGACATGTCGCAACAAGAAGCTTTTGTTTCATTCTTCTTGTTTTGCTCTTCAACATCTTGTCGCGACAGGGAATTTACCTCCTTCATGTTTTGTCTGTCGCTACAGATTTATCTTTGTCTCGATAGAGATTGTGTTGCCCTTGGTTGTGAATTCTGACTGTTATGTTGCGACATGATTTCCTTGAGTTGGCTTGATGATGGAAACTTTGTCGCAACATAAAAACACTTGTCTTAGTTGACTTGTTTTGCCTCTCTGATATATTTTCTATCTATATTTAATTTTCTTGTCGCAATAGCCTTTCAAATTTTTATGTTGCAACATAAAAATAATGTTGCGACACAATTCCTTCACCATTGATCTTAAGTATGCTCTGGTCAGGTTGTCCCGACAACTTTTTTTAAAATATTCTTCAAGTTCTGTTGCGATAGAAAACTTACGGCCGCAAACTCGTGAAGCTCTCTTTTCAAACTTTGAGTTCTAACCAATCTTTACTCCATGGTATTACAGTTCCTCCTTTGTCAATTTTGTGTCGCGATGATATAAATGTCGTGTCGCTTAATACTGCATTGCCGCTTTTGTCCTCTTTTTTTCTCTTTATGCCGGATTCTCATTTTTCAATAATTGCCTGAAACACAAAGTTGATGAATATTATACATTTCGTATAAAAATAGATCTTAAACTCGTTAAAAACATGCTGAAAAATTGATTAAAAATAGATGAGTTTTACATTCATCAATTCTAAATCCTGAAATTTTGCTGTCCCCAAGCAAAGAAAAGAAAATTTTGCTCGCCCTCAAACAATTTAATTTGCCTTTAAGGACATTTCTATTCATAACTCACCTTGGTCGTGAAACATAAGTTAGTAATAGGATTAATTCTAAACATATTTCCAATCTAGATTCAGAAGATTTTCAAATAAGTTCAATAACCATCCAATAATTCATAGTGTGTAACAATTCAACTGTTCAACCCGATTTTTTTACGCAGGCCGGTTTCTACTCTTTTCTTTAGTGCATCGCCATCTTCCGAATATTTCTCGCTGGGTATACTCTCTCTTTCATTTTAAAGTCCCATATGCTTCGTTTGTCACTAAGTATTAATTCCATTAATGTAGCAATACCACATTTAGAATCAAATAGGTCTTTTATGCTTGTAATGTGTGGCTTGGGTAATGAGGTAGATAATTAGACATTTTAGGCTCAATTTAACCCAGATCTAGACAGCTTACACTTTTGCCTTTTTTATACATCCTTGATCTCTCTTGATTGTAATTTTCTAACCTTCCCAACAGGTTTAGCACATCTATTTGCATATTCTTTCTCGCCTCCGACATCTTTTCTTTCATTGCTCACACCCGTAAGATACTTTTCCTTCTTATTTTAGAAGCTTTAGTCACTTTCAATTTCATCTAATTTCCGAATGGTGCAATGTTGGTCTTTTTAAGCTTTCTACCACCCTTAACAAACTGGGGTTAATAACTCCCATACCATGGTATTAGGTATTAGGTGTCAACACCCTATGACTTAATCGTTCCAGGGAGGAAGGCTACAAGACCAACTCATCCCTCTTGATGTTTTTGATAGCTTCTTTCATCTTTTCTTTTTATCTCTATGCACTTTCTCTCTCAACCCACTCTCTTCTTTTTTGCATCTCAAAATGATATTCCCCCAAACTTGTCCCTTTCTGTCATTGATGTCTTTTGTCTTGAAATCTCGGCAAACAAAGGTTCTTTACTCGTAGGGATCAAGTGTAAGGGAAGGGCTTCAGTTTTTCATTTATGGTTGATAATGAAATTTGGCTTTAGGTTCAAATAAGGAACTAGGGTATATGCTTATGCATATCATAGGGGTAGGCTTTGAAATGCTCAAACTTCCAAGGAGGGCCTAAATCATTTCCTGTTAGTGGTATTGCCTAGAATTTCGCCTTGACTAATAATCTAACAAGTTCTAGGACATTGGAGAGTTTAATGTGATGTATCCCATAAGATGTTCCTAATCTTAGCACAAGTCTTTCCAGAGTTAATATTGACCATGTGCAAAGTTATCAGGATTTTATGACCAAACATTTTCAAGCATCAAACGTAATTATAAGTTTTATATGTTCCATTAATTGAAAACCTTCCGCTCTGAAGTTCAACATATTTATTCATAATCTTACAACTTTCTATTTCCATTTATTTCATCTTAATTCTAATGCATCTATCAATGTTTTCGTTTCAGTTTTTAGATTTGTTGTCGTGGCTGCCTTTAATCAATTCAAGGTGCTCATTTTGATCATGCATTCAGCTCTACAACAACTTCAACACAACCACAATTTCATCAATTCAATTCAACCAAATATGTTGTAGCAATTAGACAATTTGATCCTGTAGTTGGTTTCGAATTATTCAACTTAAGTAATTATTAATCATGAACACAAAAATTAAGCAAAACAACAACCAAACAATTAAAAACACAAATGAACACAAAATTTTCAAACACTCTTTATTTTACACTATTTTGATGATTGGATATTGAGTACAAAGAGGATGTGAGGAGATGGAACAAATGTGAGTGAGCTATTTTATTTTTTTATTGGGTGCTTATGGGAATAGGGTAGCTCTGGGCTGGTCTGGGGCTTTATATCCAACTGTAGAAGAAGAGTAAATCGTTGATTTTAGACTTATGGTTGTCTTGATTTGCTTCCTTCCCCACTTTTGTTCAGTACAAACCACTCCATGGTTAAGGCTAGCTTCTTGATCATATCAATTTGTCTTTGCCCAATAGAATTCAGGGTTCCCTCAAACTCACACTGGGAAGAGTACATCTTAATCAGGTTTTTGCTGATCATGTCTAAGCTTTCTATCCAGTACTTCTCCCTGTAATTCAAGGTGCCCTCCAATTCCTTGTCCATTTTTTTTATCAAAGCTTTGATCTCCTTTTGATGTTCTTTATACAGATAGCCAAATGCAACTACCTTCTGCAGCATGTTCTTCTCCATAGCCTCCTCCCTTTCCTTCATGATTTTGAATAACTCATTTTCTTTTTTTAATTGCTCAAAGATAAAGGCATCTTCTCTTGCCTTTAATTCTTCACTAAGCTCTTATTCCCTTTGTTCCCATATACTTCTCCATTCTTCATCCTCCTGCTTGCAGCCTCTTCTAAGTTCCGTCCCTTTTTTCCTCAACTCACCTCCATACTCATCTCCGCAGTTACAATCGGGAGCTTGCTTCGGTCGTCCCTCTCTTCTAAGTTCGGGGTCTCACTCAGTGGAAGAAGGGTAGTACTGGTTTGCACTTCTCCCGTCTTTGTGTTTGCTCGCAGTTTCACCTTCCAAGATGTACCGCAATTTAATTCTTCTATTCGAATAAATTTCTACCTCACTCCTAGCCTCTGCTTAGCCCTTTATGACATCCCCAATGAGTGTCAAGGGAGATGTTTTAGGCCGCTTTCTTCTTCTTCTCGCCTCCTTTGACTCCACCCAAAACACATGCTCTCGATATCGCCCTCGGGTACGGGATTAAACCCTCAGAGTCCTCCTCCTGTAGTAGCTGGGATCAGCTTTCAATCAACTCGCCCATTAAATTTGTATCCTCGGGAGGATGGCATAGAGCAACACCGTCTCTTCTCCCTCGATTGTGCATAACAAGCTAGAGTGGCAGAATGATTTTAAACTTTAAGAAGTAAAACCAAACCTTGCTTCGTCACCAATGCCTCGGGCGATGGATTCATGCCGCCTTCCTCGTGGCATTCCACTTTCCTTCGCTATCACCAATACATCTACAATATTTTGAAAGGGCGCTTCAACCGCCTTTAAATTTAGATTCATCCTTCCTCTCCTTAAGATTGAATGTTTGATTTATCTCGCCATCTCCTCCTCGACATATAACCGCCTGTCCTTAGTTCCCACCATGTTAGCGTAGAACTCTTTAATCACATCTACGAACCCGAGAGCCTTATGCTCATAGAAAAGATTCCATCCTTTGCTTTTTATCAGCTCTTGGAAGGGGGAAATCCATTTGCTAAAGCCTCTCTCCCCGATGAAGTCTCTGTGTTGTAGCTTGTCTCTCCAAGCGATATACGCCATGTCAGAGACCTATTCACTAGCCTTTTGTTCACTATTTTCTGCTTCTTCATTTCCTCTTTTCCTCTTCCTAGACTCTTCCATTGTCTACTCAAGTTCATCGTTGACATCAACTCTCTCCTCAACTTGCTCAGCCACTGTCTGAGTGGTTTGTACGGTCTGATCTTCCAACTCGCGATATTCTCCAGCGATTTTGTGTTTAGGCTCGCGGGCCTGCATATCTGAGAAATTGGTTTGTAGTTCAGTGGTTTCTAACGAAGCGAGAGAATCAGCGAGGGAAGCTCAAAGGTTTGATTATGATGTGGTAGATGACTCTTCAGTCTTCGAACTTTTATATTTATAATCCAAGAATTGTGGTGCTTCTTTAATTGTCACGATAAATTTTTAATCTGCCAATTATGCCCCCTTTAAATTCCTATGCTCCGGACATAGAAAATCAATGTCGCGACTTTAAATTTTTTCTACTGATTCCTTAAAATTTCAAGTTAGGATCATTATGTCGCAACAAAGATAAATCTGTCGCGACATAAATTCTAAGGTTCATGTTGCTATTTGTCATGACATAGAGAAAATATGTTGTGATACAATCTCTTGTAAGCTCCATTTTAGCATTGACCTTGTTGCGATAAAAGAAAGCATGTTTCGACAATAACCAATGTCGCTACAAAGTTCAATGAGTGTCGCGACATAACTTATTTCATACACGTTGCCCTCGTTTCGCTCAAACTTTTCTATACTTCATACTTTTAACCATTCAACCCACTTTCAATCATCATTCAATAAATCCTTCCCCTTAGATCATACTTATGAAACACATATTAACATCAAAAAGAGCCTCAATTCAAGTATGGAACAAATCTATTTCTAACATCAACATCATTCATCAAAATATTCAACAAGCCATTCAAGCAATTGAAGCAATTGGCACTAAACTCTAAATTCTGATGGTGGGATTATTTACTAAAACAAGCTTATTAAATTAAATGGACTCCCTTTGAAGGTATGCTCCACTCATAATTGGTTTTAGATATCTATTGCTTAATGACCTCCAATTCCAATTCTTTTTCCTGCCCAAAAAAAAATTCGCTGAAATTATCAAATTACCTAAATATACTTTAACAATTTAAAACTAAAAACCCTAAATTTATAAAAGTAACTGTATCATTTAATAAAACTATCCAAATTAACTTCTTCTTAGGTTGCCTCCTGCTGAGTCGCTTCGCTTTAATTTTGTCCGTAATGATAATTTGGTTGCAAATTTATCTTCCTTTCGTAGAACTCTTTTCCTTTTGAAATTTGGATCTACTTATTTATGCTTCCTCCAAGGTAGTGCTTAAGTCTTTGATACATTTTTGAATTCATTTCCGTATTCATTTTTCACCGTCATCGGCCCAAAGGGTGTACTGGGTTATCACAATGTGGACCACTCCACCTTGATTTCACTCTCACTGGAAATAGCTTTGAGCCTGAGCCGTATAAGAGAACTTGTTCTCCTACCTTAAATTCTTCCTAGGATCTTTGATCATGCCTCCTCTTGGTTTTTCTTGTAGATTCTCAGGGCATTGTCATAAGCTTCATTCCTCGCCTTCTCATTCATTCGAGTCGCCTCTCTTTTCCTTTGCAGCCTTGAAAGTCACAATTCGCTGATGGCCCACATAGCTTGAGGCCCCAATTATAAGGGGAGACGACAAGGTTTTCCAAATATTATTCTGTATGGAGACATTCCAATCGGAGTTTTGTAAGCAAATATCATGCCCATGCTGCATCATCTAGTTTCATAGACCGCTTTTACTTGTATTAACTGTTTTCTCCAGAATTTTCTTTATCTCCCTATTGGAAATTTCATCTTGCCCATTTGATTGAGGGTGATAAGACAATCCCATCATATGTTTGATTCCATATATGCTCATGAGTTTTGCAAAAACTTTATTTGCAAAATGGCTTCCCTCATCACTGATGATGGCTTTGGGTGCTCCAAATCTGCTCAAAAGGTTTCTTTGTATAAACCCTACCACTGTTATGGCATCATTTTTGGGACAAGCTATTGCTTCCACCCATTTGGATACATAATCCATAGCTAGGAGAATGTATATATATCACCAAATGATGGAGGAAAGGGTCCCATGAAGTCTATTCCCCAAACATAAAAAATCTGCACCACCAAAATTCCTTATAGGGGCATCTCAATTCTTCTGCTTATGTTGCCCATTCTCTGACAAGCATCACAATGTTTTACCCATTCAAAACAATCTTGAATAGAGTAGGCCAATAGAAACCTGATTAGGAGAATTTTGTGGGCTGTCTTGTCTCTTGCAAAGTGTCCTCCATATGGTGATGCATGACATTTCTCCACAATGCCACCTTATTCTGTTTCTAGAACACATCTCCTTATTATCATATCTACTCCTCTTCCATATAGTAGTGGGTCATCCCGGATATAAAATCTGCAAATAGTTCTCAATTTTCTTTTCTGCTGGTAGCTGAATTCAGGTGGCATCACTCCACAAGCTAAATAATTGACAATATCAGCATACCAGGGTGTTTGAACTGACAACAAAAATAACTGCTCATCAGGGAAATTTTTTTCTATTTTATTTCTTTTTTCTTTCCTAGCATTCATTTCCAATCTAGACAAGTGATCTGCTATCACATTGTCACTACCCTTCTTATCTTTGATCTCAAGATCAAATTCCTATAGCAGTAATACCCATCTGATAAGTCTCTGCTTAGCCTCCTTTGCCATTTGATATTTAATCGCAAAGATGATCGCGTGTATTATAACATGGGATTCCAATATATAAAAGCCTAAATTTCTCACAAGAAAACACCATTGCTAGCATCTCTTTCGTAATGGAGTGTTCTCTGCGCCTCATCAAAGGTTTTTCCGGCATAGTATATGGCCTCAATATCTTTTCGCTTCTGTCCTACCACAACTCCCATTGCATAATCACTAGCATCACACATAATCTCAAAATCATTGTTCCAGTCAGGTGTTAACATGATGGGAGATGTCACTAATCTGGATTTAATCTCCTCGAATGTAGATCTACATGATTCATCAAAATCAAAATTTGCATCTTTTTCCAACAGTCTGCGCAATGGTCTGGAGATTTTTAAGAAGTCCTTTATGAATCTTTTGTAAAAACCAGCATGTCCAAGAAAACTTCTTATCCCCTTGATAGATGTAGGTGGCCTGAGAGTTTTTATAACTGCAACTTTTGCTTAGTCTACTTCCAATCCAGCAGCAGAAATCTTGTGTCCCAAGACAATACCTTCGTTTACCATAAAATGGCATTTCTCCTAATTCAATGCTAGATTTTTATCTTGACACCTCTGAAGTACTGTTTCTAAATGTTTCAGACAATGCTCAAAACTGGATCCATATACTGAGAAGTCATCCATAAAGATCTCCATAGCATCTTCCACCAAATCAGAAAACATAGACATCATACATCTTTGAAAGGTGGCAGGAGCATTACATAGTCCAAAAGGCATCCTTCTAAAGGCAAAGGTGCCATAAGGACATGTAAATGTAGTTTTCTCCTGATCCTCTAGGCTATTGCAATCTGGTTGTAACTAGAATATCCATCAAGAAAACAAGAATAAGTGTCCCGCTTAACATGTCTAGCATTCGTCAATGAAAGCGTGTAGGGTAATGATCCTTCCTGGTAGCAGAGGTTCGTTTTCTGTAGTCTATACACACTCTCCATCCTGTCACATTTCTTGTAGGAATCAATTCATTCTTCTCATTTCTTATCACAATGAATCCTCCCTTCTTTGGAACTACATGAACTGAGCTCACCCAAGGGCTGTCTGAGATTGCATAGATGAAGCTTGCATTTAGCCATTTCAATACTTCCTTTCTGACTACTTCCTTCATTACTGGATTCATCTTTCTTTGATGTTCTATAGAGGTTTTAGCATTCTCCTCCATCAGAATCTTGTGCATGTAGATAGAAGGATTGATTCATTTCAGATCTTCTATGGACCAAGCTATTGTTTCCTTATACTTTTTGAGAGTTTCTAGTAGTTTGCGTTCTTCAAGTTCAGTCAGTCCATCTACAATGATGATTGGTTTTCCTTTTTCTTGTTGCAAAAAGGCATATTTCAAATGTTCAGGTAATTCCTTGAGAATTAATCCTTCTAAACTTGTGTTTTCTTCAGCACCTTATTCTTTATAACTGCTGGATTTTTCTGCATTATTTTCTTCAACACTGAGTGCTGCCTTGTTCAATTTAACATTAGGGTCTAGAAATTCAATTTCAAGATGCTCAAGATACTAAAAATTCTTCTCATGCTCATTCATTGAATTCTTGAAATTACAATCTTTCATCATTTTTAAAAGTCAGATTTTCATTTCTTATAATCTCACATTCAAGATCACTAGCCAGCTCTTTCAAACCGTGATTGAGATTGAAGTTCACTATTTCATCTCCAACCTTGAGAGTTAATTCTCCTTTCTTCACATCAATCAAAGCTGCTCCTGTTGCTAAGAAAGGTCTTTCTAACAACAGTGGAACTTGTTTGTCTTCTTTTATGTCAATGACTACAAAGTCCACTTGGAAAATGGATTTTCCCACTTTGATCAACACATCTTCTAAAATCCCCTCAGGATGGGCTAGTGTTATGTCTGCCATTTGCAAGGTCATGGATGTGGGAGTAAGTTCCCCCAAACTTAGTCTTGTTGCTACTGCCAAAGGTATCAAGTTGATGTTGGCTCTAGAATCACATAGTGCTTTTTCCCCATTAGCATGCCCAATTTTACAGGGTATAGTAAAGCTGCCTGGATCCCGTATCTTCTCTAGTATAGAATTCTGAATTACTAAACTGCAGGTTAATGTCAGGCTCACGATTCCTTCTTCAGCAATCTTTCTTTTTTTGCTCAATATCTCCTTCATAAATTTTGCATAAAGAGGCATTTGAGTTAATGCTTCTGAGAAAGGGATGTTGATCTCTATCTTCTTAAACATGTCTAAGAATCTAGAGAATTTCTCTTCAAGCCTTGCTCTCATGTTCTCGAGGAATGGAACTTGAGGTTCATGTTTCTCGAATTCTTCCTTTTTCCCTGGATTTTCTTTTTCCATATTTTTCTCTGGCTGTATCTTTACTACTTCCTCTTCTACTGTAGTCTTTGGGCTATGCTGCTTAAAATGTTCCCCAATGTCTGCATATTATTCTTCCTCAATGTCTTTTTTTTCCTTTCTTCTTTCTTCCAATTCCCTGCCACTTCTTAGAGTTACTGCCATACAATCCCTTAAATTCTTCCTTGTATCACTCGAAAAAGAACCTTTGGATCGATTCTCAGATAGTTAGGCAAGCCGCCTCTATCCGCACCTCCGTGATTTTCAAAGAATCATTCGTGTTGGCTTCAAATACGCTTATGTTTCTGCTTAGAATGCTACTATTCATCAAACTTTTTGTTCATGTATGTTCAACAACCCTTGTTTTCCCCCCATGAACTATAACATCCGATCTCTTCAAAAGATTGGACTCATTTTCGACCTCGATATTCTCCTATAGTCCCTATGCTATCAGCAAGTATCGCTAGCTCGCTGAACCCAGCCAGCATAAGCTACGTGGTAATTTTGTCCGTGCTTGTGGCCTTGTCGTGGTTCCTCCACCATATGAAAAGTTTCATGGTTCCTCGTCGGTGTATAGTGTGTTGGCAAATAAGTTAGGCTTAAAGGTGTAGCTCCTATTTGCATTTAGGCAAAGGTGCCTCCTCAACCCGATGTGGCTCTCCTTCTAATCGGTCCTCAAAGATCAAGCCTTCTTATTCCTTCTTTTTCAGCTCCCACTTCATATGCAGTATGCATTCTTTTCTCATTGTTCCCCAGTTTGTTCATAACTGCATCCAGTTTTGCTTTATGCCTGTCATTTTGTCTAGTCCAATAAGACCACTTCCCCTCATCTCGTCGTCGTCTCGGGCTTAAGATGGAGCTCCTGTAGCTGCATTCTGCAAAGGTCTTCATCTCATTGCCTCTACCTCCTCCCGCATTTCTTCTTTTAAAAGCTCCTAATAACAGATGCATCAATTATACCATTGGAGGCATAATTTAGTGAAATGGGAAGAGTTGTAAATTGACATTTCCGGTCTCACCCCATTCAGCCTCGACTGTCAAGTCATCCTCATGAATCTCCCCATATGCCTACTGGGATCTTCGTAGAGGGGTGACCTATAAACCTGTTGTCGCACCATGGTATTCACCGCCGACTTCAAATTTCAAAATTGCTTTCAATTGCGCATGTCTTACTCGCAGTAATTCCTCTTGGATAATAGGCCTTAAAAGTCCTCCATAGTATTAGGCCTTTAATTTCTCTGTACTTCTTCTTCTTTTGGAATAACCTACAATCTGTCTCCTTGATGTGCCATATTTCTAGATTATTCACTAGTGATCCTTCTCAAATTCTGTAGTGTTCTCTCTATTTCAGTGTCTAGAGGCAGCAGATTTGTGAAACCCCGAGAAAATCCTAATTTTCTGAAAAATGGTAAAATGGTAATTTCGGTCAAAATTTGGAATTTTTCTAGATCTTGGATGACCAAATGGACTTCACCGTCGGAATAGTCTCGTGAAAATCTAGCTACCACGCTGACTCTCGCCACATTCCGCACGCTTGGAATTTCACATTTTTCGAGGCAACGGGGGTAGTGCGGGACACTTTGCACATTTTGAGTGGCTCAGGAGGTGCCACGTGTCATGTGCAGAGTTAGTCAAACATGAGCTCAAGTGTGGGCCATGGGTGGACACATGGCATGATGCCATTGGGTGAAAATCCAAAGTGGGTGGATAAGAGGATAAGGTGTAATCCCAATGGTACTAACAAGACGACATATGGCAAGTAAGAGGACCCAAATCTTGACTCCTCTCTTCTCCCAAACGGTTAGGAGGGAAAACTAGAGAGAGAAAAGGAAGAAGAGAGAGAAAGGAAGGGATTTTAGAGAGAGAGCTGTCCAACTTCTCTCTAAATTTCCTACGACGGACCGTCGACCTCGCTAGGTAAGAGCAAGTTGTTCCTATTGCGGAGTTTCAACAACTCCCAGAAGTAGGGTTTTCACCTACTTGATTTAACTTTGTTTGCTCGTTAATGATTTGCAGATTATATGAGGCCGTGAGTGGTCGCTTTGGATCAACCCGAAAGCTCCGGATTTGTATGTTTCGCACCGACTCATTTCGGGATGTACCCCAAAGGATTCCTGACCAAATGGTCCGTCCCATGTACCTTGGTTGTGTGATGAATTCATGTCTGAGTGTTCAAAATGGAAATGGTGGAGTTTTCAGCCCCTCCGGAGGGACCGAATACCGGAAAGTTTCAGCGCCTGACGTGTACCAGCTGATATTATACTGAGAATGCTAAAACAAATCGTGCTGATTGGTTGGACTGAAATTATCCATGTGTGTTGTTTGCAAAATATTGCTTAGAGTGAATGGCTTGGAGTGTGTGTGGAAACGAATTGTTAATGCATGTAATTTAAATGTGTTAACATGATGGTCAATTATATGAAATATAATCGTGTGTGAGCCATTGAAATTGAATTGCTTATTAGTCATGTGAGCTAATTTGATGTTATCATGGCGAATAAACAAAGGCGGGTCGGGTGTGTGAATTTTTTGTCAATATACGCATGATTGATATTGCATGCATTGTATGAAAATGGCATAATGCATTCATATGCACCGGGCAACCTAGATCAATAGGTGAGTGCATGGCATGAAAGAAAATAAAAAGGAAAATGGTTGTGGAAAGGAATTTCAAGGAAGATTTTCTCCGAAGAATTATGCCTCGAGAGTCATTCACCGCTCATTAAGGCCTATGACTGCTTCTGAGAATTACCCAAAGAATTCACCTCGGAGGGTCGGGGTCTAATAGATTTCACCGAAACTCCCTGTAGTATGTTTTCTGAACAAAACCTTTTGTTTTGAAAACACATTTTCACACTTAGCTTAGGCACGCGTGAGTGGAGTCATGAGGGCTCTAGTGACATGGGAGTTGGTGGCCACATTCTCATCCATATCATGTAGACATTTTGAGTGTGGACTCTGCATGTTTTACTTAAATGTGTTTGGTTGCCATTACATGCAATTTTAGTGGAGTAACCCAGCGTAGGATAATTCCACTACCGAGCATTGCTCACCCCGTCGAGGGAAAATTATTTCGTGTATCGAAGGTCTGGGATGGGACGATCCGAGTCTTAGAGATTCGAAGAAATGGCCATATATGGCCTTGTTATGTATTTTGTAAAAATCTGGGTAAAAGACCCAGTTTTGGATAATTGTAAATTAACTCCTTTTTGTATAAAATATACATTTTTGTGAGTATGGATGTATGAGCCAATGTGGCCATTTTACTCATGTATGGGTCTCATGATATGAGACACAATGTGTTTTCTCGTGTGTTAATGCTGGTCAACTGACCCTGAAACAAGGTCACTAGATATGCTTCTGGGTCTTCATGCATTTAAAATCTTCCCTAAATAGAAACACACTAAGATCAAATGAATCTTGTGGGAAACAATTATCTCCATTATGCTCATAGAAAATGTCAGTAGCTTCTTCAGCTACTGCTTTTAAAACTATTTTTGTGATTTTCTAAAAAATAATATCAAAAGGAAAAATGTCCAAATTAGTAAATCCCTTTTTGGTTAGAATATTGATCTTTAAACGTATCATCTATCCCCGGCAACGGCGCCAAAAACTTGATAGGACCAAATGATATATGCAAATTTATGACACTGTTACCAAAGTAGTATTATCTAATCCTGCATTAACAATGCCATGAACTTGTTGAGACCATTTTGCATATGTATGACAAAATGGAATTGTTCTTTCAAGATGACTCATTTAAAATTTGTGTTTGTGGTCTTAATCATTGCAAGTGCACAGGTCGTACAAGTAATAAAGTGGATATTTAAAGTCCAGATATCATTCCCATAAGGACAGATGATAAATCAAAAGACTAATTACCCTAACTACTCAAGATCCTTACTATTTAATTCCAATCGATATGATACGCGAGGACTTAAATGTAGTCCTGCATTTAAAATCTTTAACATACAAGCCGTAAAGCTTAATAAAACTGGGTCGAGGATTCACCAAGTGAGATAAAACTGGATCTGGATTAGTTAATAATAATCAATTTCTCCATCATTTCACTTTTAGCTCACCCATCAATCGGAAAACCGAGCGTTTGTCAAAGATGCAAGGTAAGATGGCTCGATTTTAACAATATTTTTCACTCGATTAAAGGTTCATATTCATTTATGAGACATGATTCTAATCAAGCATTTATAGTATAACCCTCTTTCCAAGAATCAAGTATTTTTCCTTTCGCACTTCATACTCAAATCTTAGGACTAAAGAATTCTCGCTTCATAGACAAGATTCAAAAGCCTTCTCCAATTTGATTGACACCTCATCCTACACTTCTGATGCAAATCTCAATCTCCTTGATTAGATCTCAGCTAACACAAGATCATAATCAATTCATCAGAAAGAGGAGAAACCTCTGAGTGATTAGACAAATACTTCATTCAACCCATATAAGTAAGTTAGTGATCTTTCTGAGTAATCCTTTAAAGTTCATTAGTTCCATAGTATTAGTCTACTATACCCACAAGGAACTGTTCTACACTCGCAGGATTCTCCATCTCTGTGTCACTCATAAGGCCTCCCGACCGTAGGAGATGCATTCGCGACACTATACTAGTACTGAGAACAAGTAAATTTATAAACAATACCAATCAAATAAATTCAAGAATTCTAATTAAAGCTTCCTTCCTCCTTATGCAACAAAATGACTATCATCAAAGACCCTTTTCCAGTGAGCTCATCTTCTCCAAACTTGTTTACTCAAATCAGTGACTAACTGATCAGGAAAATTCCCTGAAATTATAAGCAAACTAAAATAAATGAACTTCAGAAACCTTCCAGCATCCATTGAAATCAAACTACTAATGAAAAGAAGAATTTATAAAGAAATACCAGCTCGAAGCTTCACTTCAGTACAATCCCCAAATCCATAAAATTAAAAGAAAATAAACTGACTAAAGAAAACTATACTAAGTTAAATCTACTAAAATGGAAAAGAAAAAAAAATGTACAAGAGTCTTCAACAACCCAAAAATCCTGGAGTCGCCGAAGCTTTGCACATTGCCCTAGAAGCGTGTATTTATAGGCTTTCCAATGTTAGGCCTCACTTCATTAATTGCATTGTGGATCCCCAAAATTCTGGCCCAAATTGGTCTCTTTATCACAATATAGAAAGTTTTGTCGTGACATAGAAGCTTCCTCTATCGTAGCTTCTCGTTTTTCAAGGTAACCTTTCTCTAGGCTCGTTTCTGATTTGTGTTGCAACATACTTTGCTGATGTCGTGCTGACATAAATTTCTTTCAACGCTTTTGCCGTTGTCCTCAAAATGTCTCTTGTGTCATGACACCAAACCTGTTTTCACCCACTTCTCATGTCCTTGTCCTTCTGGAGTCTGGCAGCTTTGTCGCAACAAAGAATTGCTTTTTAGCCTGGCAACTTTGTCGCGACAAAGTTGCCTCTGTCGTGACAGGATTTCTTTAAGTCCTTAGCAATTTTCTGTCGCGACAAGAAACTCTTTGGTCGCAAATGTGTACTTTCTTTCTCTTTAAGTTCTTGTCATTTGTCGAGTCGCTGCCGCAACATAAAATTATATGTCATGACACAATTGCCTCGCCATTCTCAAGTCATCTTCAATTCCTGGTCACGACCGCTTCTATTGTCGCTACGTAATTCTTATCATCCTTAGCTTTATTGTCGCGATGTAAAACTTTGTCGCGACATAGGTTTTGCCATAATTCTTGATTATGTCGCAACAAGAAGTTTCTTTGTTTCCATTCTTCTTTTATTGCTCTTCAGTATCTTGTCGCGACAAGGAATTCACCTCCTTCATGTTTTGTCTGTCGCGATAGATTTATCTTTGTCGCGATAGAGATCGGCTGCTCTCGGGTTGTGATTTCGACCGTTATGTCGCGACACGATTTCCTTGACTTGGCTTGATGATGGAAACTATTATCGCAAATACAAAAACACTTGTGTTAGCCGAATTTGTTTTGGCCTCTATGATATTTTCTACCGTGACAAAAAATTTTCTCGTCGCGGATAGAGTTCATCCATTAGTCTTCGCAGGTTGCGACATAAAATAATGTTGCAAACATAATTCATTCACCATCGACCTTTAAGTATGTCGCGGATGCATTCCGTGGTTATCGCGACAACTTCTTCAAAATATTTCCGTTATGTCACGATATTAAACTTTACTTTGGCCGCGACCTAGAAAGCTCTTTTCGTACTGAGTTCCGACCAATCTTGTCGCGACATAGATTTGTCACGCGGCCACATAGTTCCTTCGCTCGCTAATTTTGTGTCGCGACATATAAATGTTGTGTCGTGATTAATGCATCGTAATGCTTTGTCCTCTTTTGCTTCTTTTTGTCGATTCTCTCATTTTTCAATAATTGTACAAACAAAAAGTTGATGAATATTCCACATTTTGGCATAAAATAGATCTTAAACCTGCAAACATGCTAGGAAAAAATGGATTAAAAAATAAATGAGTTTACACTCACGTTTGTTAATCCATATTTCTCATCACCTCGCAAGGTGTTTAAACCCGAGGAAGTTGAAGTACGCAAAACGTCTTATCTAGCAATAAGGTTGGCTCATAAGTGGAATCCATTGGGACATGCAGTTTAGTCCTGGAAAATGGTTGTGTTTTGAATTTAGAACCTGATTCTTTTTGTACTGCTTCTAGAAATTTGATTTCAATTTCAAGGATTTTACCTTAGGATATTACTTTTTAAGTTTTCAGATTATACTCCATAGCTTTTATTTTATGTAAATCTAAACTTACTGAAATGTTATTTTGTCTAATAGTCTTTCTATTAATCTACGATACAATGCAGCTTTTGCATACTCTACTAACAATAAACGATATCATGGTGGAATAAAGATTCTTCTAAATCGTGGCATCAAAGACTTGACATATTTCCATCGATAGAATTAAGAGATTGAATGACAGAGTATCAATATTCTCGATTTTACCGATTCGACACACTGTAGACTAAGCATAAAGGGAAATCAAAGTAAAAGTCCAAAAAGGTGCTAAGAGGAATGCTGACATATTAGAAATCATACACTCAGATATATGTTTTCATGACATGGACTCTCGTGGTCCAAAATACTTCATCTCTTTTATAGATGATTGTTCTCGATACATGTACCTTTATATGCTTCATAATTAAGATGAAGCCTTAGATGACTTTAAGGTTTTTAAGGTTGAAGGCGGAGAAGCAATGTGGTAAGCAAATAAAGGTTGTCAGAACAGATAAAGGTGGAGAATATTATGGAAGATACATTGAGGATGGACAAGCACTTGATCCATTTTCTGGGTTCCTTCAAGAGTAGTAGTGGGATTGTCAGCTTAATACACTATGTTTTGTTCTCTAGACCAAGATGGTGTAGTGTAGAAAGTAGGAACAAGCATTTATCGACACTTGCATAAATATGTCAAGTTTAATATATATATATATATATATATATATATATATATATATATTAAACTTGGTTCCAACTAAGGCCGTTGTACACCCATTTGACAACTAGTCCACCACCAAACCTAATATTAAAGCCTTAACATCATCTTGTTCTAATCACTGCTTAAGTGTGAAATCTTCATGTATATAAAAGTTATGTTTCGTTCGCAATAGCTAGTGCAATATCTAATTATAAATTATTCCTTGGTAAAACAACTAATTAGAACTACGTGATCAAGGTTAATTAAAACAAATGTATGTATATATTGTGACGCCTAAAAACCGGGGTTCCGTTTGACAACCCGTCAACTCGTCAGACGATGCGGATGCTCCGTAACCCGACACCACTCACGAAAATCTGGCAGAGTCTCCTTTGTACTGGGAGCTCTACCCAAATACAGAACATGTCCCAAATAGTTCACAATGACCACACAGGGTTCACCTGCGAGTAAAATAATGGCCCCTTGGGCCCCTGCATTAATACCTACAAAATACATATCCCAACCAAATATATTACATGGGTTCAAGAGTTATTTTACATTACTTCTTAATTCAACACATATTAAAATTTACAATTCTAATACATGTTATACAAAAATCAATACCAAAGCCATAACTGCTTTCTTCTAAAACGCGCCTAGCGGTAGCGGTCGTCCTCGTGCACACTCCCTGTACCTGAAATAGTGATCCCTCGACAAGGTGAGCAAAGCCCAGTAGAGATAATTTCCTACATGGGTTACTCCCCACCTAAGTGCACATGTTATGGCAAACAATCACATTCAAGAAATTTCATGAACCTACTCGAATGTCTACATGCCTGGGTCCCCATGTCTCGAGTCCTCACCGACTCCTCACATATGCCTGGGTCAACGCGAGTAAAATAATCGCTTTTAAAACAAAATCTATTCGTTTCAAAACACACTACCGGAAGTTTCGCAAAATATCGACAACCCTCCAAGGAGAACTGGATAACCCCTCCGAAACAATCTACGGGCCCCTCCGACGTGAATCATTTGACAATCTCTCCCAACACGATTCTTCGAAAATCTTCGTCGGAATTCCTTTACAAAAATTTTCATTTTTGTTTCATTTCATGTCATGCACTCACACCTAATATTTTAGGGTCGCCTCTAGTGCATGGAATGCATTATGCCAATTCCAAAATAATTTCGCTAATACAATTCACATGCATATATTAACATAATTTACTCATAACAATCATGTTATCTCACTTTCACATCAATAACACCAAAATTAAATTTCTCATGGCTTAATTAGCAAACATGTGCCTATTCATTCAAATCAGTTACAAAACACATTTTCACACCAAGAAAATCATGTTGTTATTCATGTGAACAAAGGAAAATCCTGGTTACCGTTCACGCACCACCAAATTGGATTTTCTCCACTCCTGGCTCAAAGGTTTTCGAGACCCAACTTACTTCGCCAAATCAAGCCTCGTATCCCTAACCATAAACATGACTCTTAGCCAAAGAATAAACCAAGTAGGAAAAGATCCCTTCCTCTGGAGTTGCCTAACCCACTCTAAATCCCAAGCCTCGCATATCCTCGTCGCGTAGATCGACTCGCTTCGCTCCTCTCGAGAACCGACTCCAGCCTATATGGTCGCCTGAAACTAGAGAGGAGGCAGACTTTCTCTCTCTAGAAATCACAAAACCTCACTTTCTACACACCCGTCCAACCACTGCCCATTTTGTGCTCAAAATGAAGAAGATGACACTGTTAATATTTCGTCTTATTATCATTTACAATTCTCATAATTCCCATCATGTCCCTTTTCTTGATTTTTGACACTTGTCACAATTTAGGCCGTCCATTTCCATCATCTCTCTAATCTTGCAACATGTGTCACAAGAGTACATGCAGTGGGTGACTTTTGTCACATCACATGTCTCTCAAACTCGTTTTATGGCATCCGATACCCGGTGCCTCGAAAAACGTGAAATTTCGATTGCCTTGGAATTCGACGAAATTCAACGTGTTAGCCAGATTTCGCAAGACAATTCCAACGGTGAAATCCGTTTCGTCATCCGAGAACTAGAAAATTTTTGATTTTTGGCGTAAATGACCGTTGCTCTCTTTTCGTAAAATCGTGAATTTTCTCGGGTCTTACATATATAAAAGAAGATACCAAAAATAATATGAAATCATACAAATTTATAACCATAAATAAAGAAAAAAATTTATTCTAAAATGTACCTTTGAATAATCATGAGTTCCTAAATCGTCTTTTAGCTAAATAGGAAGAATGATAAGACAAAAAGGAATTTGGATATTTTAATAAGAACGAATCAGAATAAACTATAATGTGTGTTGCTTTTTCATCGTGAGCTATTTAACCATAATCAACTATCAGTAGCTATTAAAAGTCTTTATCAAGCAGCCTAGAAAAAAGCTGATTGGAGGTGAATAAGCTATTCGGAGCAGCCTATAAAAGCTTTTTGAGGATGAATTAACTATCAAACCCCCAATAACCTCAACTATGCACCCTCTCTAAAAGTCAAAACCACCTGAAGTCTTCTCAAGCCTTCATCTTGTGAAGTGCACTATATCATTGTATAAGAAAACCGTGGACCATATATGCGATCTATAATATATCATAAGAAAATCGATAAAAAAATATTATCGAGAGATAGCACACCAACAGGGCTTGGGGTTTAATCCAATAGCCTGGGTTTTTCCTATATGTACAACTTATTTAAAAATAATATCTAAAGTAAGATGTTTAAAATATTTCCACTCTTACTTAATAGCTTTTAAGCACTGTGAAAAGAGATTTTCAGTTAAAACGATTTCTTCAATCTTTCAATATATTTTTAATATCGTCTTTTGAAAATACGATTTCTTCAATCTAGAAATCACCTTTTGAAAAGACGAATTCTTCAATCTTTTAGAAATCGTCTTTTCAAAAGACAATTTTTTCTTCAATTAAAAGTTGTTTAGAAATCATCTTTACAAAAGAGGATTTCTTCAATCTAGAAATCAATTTAGAAATCGTCTTTTCAAAAGACGATTTCTTCAATCGCACATCTCATCTTTTGATCTCTAATATTGTAACAACTTTTTTTTATTTTATAATTTGATAATAAATTATTATATTATAATTTAATGATAAAATTATCATAAATATGTTGAAGTTTTTTTTTTGAAAAATAAATATGTTGATATTAATATCAATTGAATTTATGTTTATTTCAATTGAAAACTATTTTTAAATTATAGTTATTATTATAAATATATTTTTATTCTTTATCTTTATATTTTTAATATTTTAATGATACATCATTTTATTACTAATTAAAAAGAATAAAAAACATATAGTATTATATAATGATATATTTAATTTAAATATATATTATTTCAAAAAACATTATATATATATATATATATATCAAAAATTAATTTGTTTTCTTATATAATTTATTTTATAAAATAATTATCTCAATTATGATATATATTATTTTATAAATAGTAATATTTAAAATATATATTTACTATTTGATATTAAATATAATATTATTTATCAAAATGATATTGATATAAAAAAATATGAATATTTTGATTGTTATTTCTCTTTTTTTTTTTCATTTGCTGGGATTAAGAAACAACTATTATCAATTTTGTTAGGTGAAATTTATTAAAAATCATAAAATAAATCAGATATCAATTTTATTATTAAATAATAAATTAATTTTATTATTGCTTAATAAATGAATTTTGCATAAAAATTCAACTTTAAAATATAAGATTTCGAACATCAATCAATTTAAAATGAAATTGTAATCATATGTAAAACCAACAAACATGATTAATTTATTTAAAGAATAAATTAAGTTATTATTTAATAAAACTTTCAACTTTAAGAGAGCAAGATTTTAAGCATTATAAAATTTATTATTTTATTTTATTTTGACAAATTAATATATAGGATAAGTATAGTTGTCATGACAAATTATTTATAAATAATCATATTTTAAAAAGTATATATATAGTATTTTTTTGGAAACTATATATTTATATTTAGTATTTGACATTAAAATTAATATTAATATGTAAATTTTA
The DNA here is from genome assembly GCA_016808115.1 of Tetrastigma voinierianum. Classification (NCBI taxonomy): domain Eukaryota; kingdom Viridiplantae; phylum Streptophyta; class Magnoliopsida; order Vitales; family Vitaceae; genus Tetrastigma; species Tetrastigma voinierianum. The sequence continues at coordinate 74,821 of JAEQBH010009701.1, read as the reverse complement.
TCTCTGGTGCAGTGGACTGACGTTTGAGTTTCTGAGCCTAAATATACATAAATATAGCAACAATAACATAAGAAACTATATATTTATATTTAGTATTTGATATTAAAAATAATATTAATTTGTAAATTTTATCTTCGTGTAGCTGACTCCACGTCCAGTTTCGAGCCTAAATATACATAAATATAGCAACAATATAAGTATTTTGCTACATACAATATACATAAATATCACTTCTATACAATTATTTTGCCCACATAAATAAAACACAAATTAAAAAATCTTACAATTTTTTATGAGCGTGAAACTCACTTATATTTTGAATTTATTTCACATGCTATTTTGGAAAGTAGTTTATATTCATATTCATGCAAAACTCATAACATTTCCTCTAAACTTGATTTTGTAGGACTCTCTTGGATGGGAAAACAAGTGATTTTAATAAGAAATGACAAACATGTTTCCAAAAGGAGAGTCAACCGAGTGTCTCACAACGCGTCATTGGGAAGATGAATTTTTATGTATCATCTGGAAGATCAAATGGTTCAATGATAGATCACGCATGGGTGTGAAATTAAAATTCACCTACTGCGTGGAGCAAGGCATACACATCGTATACAAAGTAATAAAGTAGTATGAATTGTTCCCACGAGGAATGAGCCTATTATACCAATTTAATCGAGTCTTACTATTCTGATGACTCAAAATTGTTTGTGATTAATTAAACTAAAAGTAAAAATTTGAGAAAGAAAATCCGAGGGTTTCAATTTCACCTAGCTACATCCGAATTGTGACGCCTAAACCCGGGGTCCGTTTGACAATCACAACCCACGAATACAAGTAGCCATCGAAAGGCCTCAATGCCACAAAATGAGTGTCTCTCTACCCGAGACTCAAACATGAGTAAAAATGGCCACGTCGAGCCCATACATCCATACTCACCAAAATATAACCAACTATATTACAATAGTTTCAAGAGTTAACTACACTCTTATACAAACATGTTTCAATCAGAATATTTCATACATGTTTTACAAAAATATATAATCCAAAGCCACATGTCGGATTTCTTCTCAAAAGCGGCCTCTAGTGAGCGTCGTCTCCCTGAATACTCCCTGTGCCTGAAAGGGGGATCCCATGACAGGGTGAGCAATGCCCAGTAGTTGAATTTTCCTACATTGGTTTACTTCCCGCCGAAGTGCTCATGCAATGGCAAACACACACATTCAAGTGAATTCATGATTCCTACTCGAATGTCTACATGTTATGGATGAGAATATGACTCACCATTTCCCACTTCTTGAGCCCTCACCGACTCCCACGGCGCCTGCCGTGAGAAAACACTGTTTTCAAAACAAAAGGTTTTTGTTCTTGAAAACATAATACCAATTTCTGATAAAATTCTATTGGACAACCCTCCGAGGTGAATTGCTGGATAACTCTCCGAAACATTCATGGGTCATTCTCCGAGGTGAACTGTTGGACAACTCTCCAAGGCAATTATTCGAAAAATCTTCCCATGAAATTCATTTGGCAACCATGTTTTTCATGTCATGCACTCATACCTACTGTTCTAGGTTACCCTAGTGCATATAAAATGCAATATGCCATTTCACCGTAATTCATGTTAATATATCAGGCATGCATATATTAACGAAAATCATACACAAACAACACGTTATTCATTCATAGTAATAACACCAAAATTAGCTCACATGGGCTAATATAAACAATCCCAAGCAGAAATTCATCTTGGAACCGCCCAAAGAATCATTGCACAAATAGCACAATAACACACATTAAGGTCATATGAATGCATCTAACCCACTGCCTGACCGTCATGGGATTCCACTTGGGTGGATTTCACCCACTCAATCCCAAACTGTGGAACTAAATACACGACCATTCAGACCTTAGAACATCCCTATCCATTAAAATGACTCTTAACCAAGGAAAAAAAAAACAAGTAGGAGAAGACTCTTACCTCCCGGAGTTGCTGAAACTCCACAATACAAGTACCCATGCGTAGCTCTTTAAAGGGGGACCAAACTTTGCCTCTTGTCTCAGCCTAGATTGATGGATCGATTTGGTTTTAAAATCTAGAGATAAGTGAAAGTTTCCTATAAGAGCTTCCTTTCTTCTTCTCTCTTTCTCTTTTCCCTCCCAAACCGCTTGGGAGAAGATAGGGCCGTGCGGAGATGTCCTCCTCACTTGCCACATGTCCAATTCTAAGAGGCTCTTAGGATTACCCCTTATCCACTTATCCTTAATAGTGGATTTCTCTCTTCCACTTCTATGAGATGCCATATGTCCACACATGGTCCTTAATTTGGCTCTCATTGTTTGACTTGCTCACAATTTGATTATGGGCACACTTTGAGCCACTCAAAGACTCGGCCAAGTGTCCCCGATCGCTCTCGATGCCTCAAAAAAATGTGAAATTCCGATCGGCTCCTTCTTCGACCCGACGTAAATTCGACGTGGTAGCTAGATTTCGCGAGACGATTCCAACGGTGAAGTCCGTTTTTTCATCTGAGATCTAGAAAAATTCCGGATTTTGACCGAATTATTATTTACTCTTTTTCAGAAAATTAGAATTTTCTGGGGTTTTACACGAATGATGTGACGCCCCAAATCCGGTTGTCCGCCGACACCAATGAACCGTGGAAACACTCGTGAATGCTCGTGGCTCCGACATCTCTCACGAAATCGTAGCCCCCTTTGTACGGAGCTCTACCCAAATACAAAACCCGGTCCCAACAGCTTCAATATGACATGTCCATGAGTAAAACTACTTCAGCCCATACTAATATACTTATCAACATACCAATACTCATCCAAATAAATCTTAACCATATACAATAGTTTCAAGAGGGGTAATAAAATTGTCCTTATACATCATATATCAAACTTGGGAGAGTTCTAAATAAGAAGTGTACATAACAAAACCAAAAGCCACAACTCCTGGGCTTTCTTCTAAAATCGGCCTCTAGATGAGCCGTCTCCTCAACCGTCCGTACCGAAAATAATATCCTCGACAGGTGAGCGACGCCCGCAGTAGAATCACCCTAAATGGGTTACCTCACCTAAGTGCATATGCAATGCCCAAAAGTAAACACACATTCAAGCAAATTCGCGATCCTACTTGAATGTCTAAATGACTAACCCACGCCCAGTCCTCACATCACCCCCACACTCGCCAAGCCATGTATGAGAAAACATCTTTTCAAAAACAATTTCGCTGTTTTCGAACTATACCATCGGGCGGTCGGTAAAAAATATGGACTACCCGAAACAACATATGTCCTCATCCAAATGATCCGCTGGACCGCCTCCCAACCCCCATTCTCCTGGAATTCATCCCGTGAAATTCCTTTCAAAACGCTGCTTTTCTTTCAATTTTTCATGTCATACCACCCAATTTCTAGGCTATCCTAGTGCATATGAGATGCATTATGCCATTTCACAATAATAGTATAATAACACATGCAAATGAGTACCATCATGCATATATTTACATAATTTACAATTACACCACATGTAATTCAACAATATCAACCATCACCCAAATTAGCTCACTTGAGCTAAACACAATCTCATCTCCAATGGCCCATACACACAATTATATTTTATATAATTGTGACATCATATTAATACAAGAAGTTCATGCATTAACCTATCCATTTCCATACAAATCAAGCCATTCATTTCATCAATTTCAAGCACCCAACACACGGATGCTAACCATTTTGTGAAACCCGGACTCGTTTTTACCATCCCAAAAAGAGCAAGTGGGCTGTCTCAGGCAAATTATCCAACATCTGCCTTGGTGGAACCGAATCTCCATGCCCACTGCCTTACTCACCAAAAACACAATTTATTATATAAATTATGATACACATACCCAAATCAATTCCTAAACTGGATACTGACCGACCAAAAGTGTTCCAAAAATTTTCACATTTCGGTTCCAAGATTTGAATCGGGATCAAAACGGTCCCTCACTTCGCCTCAATCAACTCAAACATCACAAAACACTTAAATCAAGAGTAAAACAAGTAGGATAAAACCCCTACCTCACGGAGTTTGTCGAAACTCCTCAAAACCGGAACCCACGCGTAGGCCTCACTGTGTAGAACAACTTTCCTTCTTGTTCCGAAGAAATCCGACGGTCCGATTGACCGGAAATCTAGAGAGAAGGCGCACTTTCTCTCTCTAGAAATCACAAAAACCCTCAAAACCTAAGGCCTCGCTTTAGTAGGTAGAAAATTTTCTGTTTTCTCTATTCAAACTTTTCAAAAACAAAGAAAACACGTTTAGTTACGAGAATTAGACAAAAACAAAATTTGAAAACAAAGAAAATGAATTTACTATTTTCAACATTTTATATATGCATCAGAAAACTGCTTTTTGTTGTTTTCCTTGTTTTCGAATTAAATCGAAAACAAGGGATTTTATTTTCAACATTTTATAACTTCATTTTCAAGAAAATGGTTTTACAAAACGGATTTTCTTATTCTTTATTTTCAATCAAATTCAAGTACGAAACGTATTTTCTAAAAATGAAAACTAAAGATTAGAATACATTGAAAATTTTCATATTCTGAATTTTGGATAGAGTTGAAAATTTTCGTGAACTAAACAGGCCTATGGTTCTTCCCTTACCGCTTTTGGCCTCAATTTTGAAGGTAGAGGATGACACTATTGGCTATTTCGCTCTTTCTCTATTTAAAATTTCCAAAATGACATATATATCCATTCTTTTCCACTATTTTGACACTGGCACTAGCCTCGGGTCGGGTCTGTTTCCATCATTTCTCTACTCATGCAACTTGTGTAACATGAGTACATGTTATATGTGACTTTTGTCACATCAAATGTCGTTTTATAGCACCCGATACTCGATGCCTCAAAAACGTGCAAATTCCGACTGTCTTGGAATTCTACGAAATTCGACGTGGTAGCTAGATTTCGCGAGACAATTCCAACGGTGAAATCCGTTTTGTCATCCGAGATCTAGAAAAATTTTGAATTTTAACCGAAATTATGATTTTGCGATTTTTCCAAAAATTGGAATTTTCTCGTCTTACAATGATGTTTGTAAAAATAATTTAATGGTTTCAGAGCCTTTATCGATGAAAAGTTAATCTTGTGTAAATGTTGATCTTCTTCGAAAGACGATTAATCTCTATCCTGCGAGTGGGTCATATTGCATCTCTACCTTAAACCCTATAACTCTTTGATGTATCAGTGCCTTAATGCCACGTATAAACCACAACATCTCTACTCTATGGATCGTTATGCTAATCTTATTCATGTCCCTTACCGCTTATTATCTCTAGATCTCAAAACCCTAAAATTTCAAGCATGCCTATGTTGATCAAGCACAATCATGGAATTCGAATGAAGATAAGACATTCAATAATAAAGTACGTAAAACCGACTAAATAATTAAAACTAAAATTAATCCATGGTTTGAAGCTACATCAAAAACCTTAGAAACCAATCTAAAACATTCTAAAAGGAAAAGCAAGGAAAACAAAGAAATGGAATAGGAAAACTAGGCGTAATGATGGTCAGGTCGCCTCAAGAAGAGCCTTGCAAAGCTCGTCTTCAAACCCTAGGCTCTCATCCTAAGAGCCCTAAGGTGTCTCCCACGCCTATCTCTCTCTATCTTCTATTCCCTGCTTTATGTCTCTCGAGGTCCAATTTATATCCCCCAATGAAATCCCCTCGGATGGGCCTTGAAATGGATCAAATTAGGGCTCACTTTCTCCGCCGTGCAAGTGCATGGAGGTTCCACGTAGGTGCGTGGCTTGGCCATGCATGTTTGTGGTAAAGCACCCAAAAATCTGCTCCTCAGGCACGCAGGTGCATAGGGTCCACACAGGTGTGTGGCCCCATGTGATGCTCCATCTCTTCGGTCCATTTGGTACCCATAACTCTCACTTGAACTCCGAATTGCGCTGCTTCTGGACTTTCGAAAAGATTCGGCCAGAATCCAAACACACCAAGAACTGGTTTGTTGTTGCTGCTCTGCAGTTGCTTCCTTGTTTTTGTTCCAACTTCTTGAATATGTATCTCCCTTGTCCGGATTCCAAATTGAGTGATCTTGGTCTTGTTGGAAAGCTTGTGAAGTCTAGAATGTAATTCTTGGTATTTTAGAGCCATTTGATCTCCCCATTAATACAGAAAAATTGAAAGGTCATATATGCTGTGTTATTTTTGCTGATTTTCCACTTTTCGCTCGTCTTCGCTCCAAATTCCCATTACCCATCAAATGGATGACCTAATCATAAATATGAACATTTAGAGCATTAGGAAACTTATTTAACATAAAAACATTACTAAAAACTAAGTAAACATAGGTATGTAATGAGTAGTTTATATACTCATCATTCAATCCATGTTTATTACTGGTTGCCATTCTACAATGTAAGAGTTTTCCAACAAAACCTCACACACAAACTGGTTAAAATGCACTTAGACCTCGACAATTTCAAAGAAAATAAAGCTGTTTGAGCAAAACTAATTATTGAGACCCGTAGCCCGCAACACACCCACCGTCTCACCAGTCGCGACAAAGGAGTCTCGGCCACCAACTTGTTTTCTTCTCCAAATTAAGCTCAGGTTATAACTCTTCGCTTTAACTCTGATTCGGGTGTGAGGCTCGTTTGAAAGCTCTTTGAATGTAGAATGCAACCAAATTTGAGTTAAGCCATTTGATCTTCCCAGATGATGGTATATAAAAATTCATCTTCCCAATGACGCGCTAGAAACACTCCGCCACCCTCCATTTGGAAACATGTTGCTCATTTCTTACCAAGTCACTTGCTTTCCATAAAAAATCCTACTAAACCAAGTATAGAGGAAATGTTATGAGTTTTATATGAATATGGATATAAAATTGATAATAGTTGTTTCTTAATCCTTAAGTAAAAAATAATAATGAGAAATAACGATCAAAATATTCATATTTTACATATTAATATTTCAATTGATAAATAATATTATTTTTAATATCAAATAGTAAATTTTTTTTCAAATATTACTATTTATAAATACTATATCATAATTGATATAACTATTTTATATAATGTAAAATTATATAAGAAAACATGTTAATTTTATAATATATATATATATATATTTGAAATAATATATATTAAAATTATTATATCATTGTATACAAGTGTTATATATATATATATATATATATATTTTTTATTCTTTAGATTAGTAATTAAATGATGTATCATTAAAATGTTAAAATATAAAGATAAAGATATATTTATAATAATAACTATAATTTAAAATAAATTTTTTCAAAAGATAATTTAAAATGATCTTTTTTTAACAAATAATTTAAAATAATCTTGACAAACATAAATTCAATTGATATTAACATCGACATATTTATTTTAAAAAAAAACCATCAACATATTTATAATAACTTTATCATTAAATTATAATATAATAATTTATTATCAAATTATATAAAAAAAGTTGTTGCAATATTAGAAATCGTCTTTTGAAAAGACGAATTGAAGAATTCGTCTTTTGAAAAGACGATTTCTAGATTGAGGAAATCATCTTTTCAAAATACGATTTCTAAATGGACTAAAGAAAGAAATGAACTAAAAAGAAATTGTCTTTTCAAAAGACTATATTGAAAAGATATTGAAAGATTGAAAAAATCGTTTCTTCAAAACACGATTTTCAACTATCTCTTTCCTAATCAGCAAAAACTGTTGTAGAATTGAAAATATTTTTTTAAACATCGTATTTTAAATATTATTTTTTAACTAAGCCATATATATAGGAAAAACCCCCTAATAGTCACCGGTTTGAGTCCCCTCAAAGCCATTGAAGATACTCATTAATTCCGATGATGCAATGTATTTGTAAGGGTTTGAAGGTTTTCTAGAAATCGTAAATTAAAAGTTACGACATTTTCTAGACATGGGGTGTATATATTTGTTGACCAGGATATTCATCACTTGAAACTGAATATTAATATTCCGTTAACGTAGGAGTTGAAAACTACGAGACATGGCAAGGGTATGGAATTGAAAATGGATTTTTTTATAAGAGTGTCATGTGGAAGCTCGCAATGAAGCACCATAATGGTGTTGATAGACTTGGGACACAATTAAAGTCAATTCCCAAACCTAATATTTCGCCAAGATTTCACGCTCGTCCCGTGAGAGAGATTTCACTTAAAACTTGAAACTAAGTAACCCAATATTAATATTCCGTTAACGCTGGAGTTGAAAACTATGAGACATGGAAAGGGTATGGAACGTACGGATTTTTTTTATAAGAGTGTCATGGTCAAGAATTAAGTTAATCATAATGGTATTGATAGACTCTTGGACACAGATTAAAGTCAATTCCCTCAAAACCTGTATTTCAGCTTCAAGATTTCCCACGCTCAGTCTCCATTTCTAGTATAGTATTTTTTTTTTTTTCTTTAATAAGAAATCCAAACATAATCTATTTTATATTAATAATTCCCCATGTCTCCCTTCTCTTCACCATCAATCCTCCCAACAATGATGCCTTCACCTCAATATTGTTTCAGTATTATGTATAATCTCTTTCTCCCCTCCTTATGTGTTTCTTGTGTGTGCTGGTGAAATCATAATTCGTGGGGTTTGAATGTAAGGGTTTTAATTGGGAATCATCCAAAAGAAAGGAGGGTGGTACAATTTCCTCATCAAATCCATTCCCGAAATAGTCGCTCGAATCACTCATGTTTCAGTTTCCTCCACCCTCTCATTCTCGCTTCATCTCGTTGCAACAAACACCAAATGCTTAAGACATCATTGAAGGTTGTTTTGTTAGGCTTTGTAAGAGTTATATATTCAAGCCATTATCGTATGTTTACTTAATCTCAAATTCTTGTTTTAGCCATGCTTGGCTATGGGTTAACTTTAAACCCATGGTATGAAACAAGATCGCTTAGGGTTGTTCTTTGTTTTTGTTTTTTTTGAATAAAAAGGTGGTCTTGTTAAGAAGGATGATATTCATATTAGACCAAAATCTTATAGATGAGTTGTCGCTTAACACAAAGTATTAGAATCGATTGAAGTGAGGGTCCTGATTCGATCCACCTCTTTTGAATTTGTTCCTACTTGCTTATTTGAAAGTTTGGTTAGATCTGTTGGTGAGTAGAGCTGGTTGTTTAACTATTCAGCTTTTAAAGTTATTTGGTAAATGAAGGTTAGCTATATGAACCAAATTGATTAAGAATCTATTAGGTGTTTTCTTATGATTTCTATTTTGATTTTTTTGAATTTTCTTTGACATATTTAGTATTATGAATCCCTGCTTTGATGCATGTGAATATGAATTCAAGAACACCTAGATAAAGAAATCCATGTAAATGTGTGCCTAGGGTTTTAACGCTGCCGACTAATCATGCCTACATCCACGAATGAGATAGAATCTTTCCACTATTTTTGAAAACATAGAGTATGAGATTAGAGTATTAAAGCATTTGACGACTAGGAAAAATCATGAAAATCACAAACCCTAGGATGTCCATAATACCGATAAATCCTCAAACTTCAATTCCTAAACCCCAAATATTTGCACACACAAAATAACCTTTGCAAGTCAATCTCTCTCGTAATCTTTTTCCTCTTTACGACTCGTGAATATTTATAGGGATATTCATAACAATCGCCCTTATTGTATGTACAAGAAACCTAATATTATAATAATATAACAACTAGGAATTATCTTATACAACATTCTTATAAATGAAAATAATACAAAAGGAATTGAGATGTAAACTCACCCACCTTGAACTAAAATTCTTTTTATCTTTCATCTTGTGTGCTTCTCGTAGTTTTTGTTCTTCTAGAGATCTTAAACTTGGAGCTCTGATATCATTCATTAATCAAAGCTTTGACGCCTGAGAATATAAACTAAGAATCACATGATAAAAAGAAATTAACGTAAATGCATAATGAAGGGTTTTAATATGGTTCGACCAATCATGCCTACATCCACGGATGAGAAAGCACTTTTCCACTCATTTTAAAACATAGCATGCAAGATTTAAAGTATCAAAGCATTGCAACAACTAGGAAAAATCACAAAATTAAAAAACCCTAGAATACTCATAATACCGAGGAAATATCTCATAAAACTCTCAATCCCTAAAACCCTTACATCCTGGCACACAGAATATAGCATTTACAAGCCAATCTCTCTCTCATAACTTTTTCTCCTCATAACCCATAATATTTATTGTGGAGATGAGCCCTTAACAACTGTCCTTATTCTTTAAAGAAATGCATTATTATAATAATGAGTAATTGTTCAGAATTCATTCAAGTACATATCTTCACAAAACAATGAATTACAAAATAGAACTTGAGATATTATTCTTAATATTAAGAGAATAGGGACGCATCGGTGGGGGTGGGGGGTGATTACATGAACAGGCTTTTAAAATAATTTTTTGTGCTCTTATGTTGTTGTGATTTATTTTCTGTTGAAGGGTATTTACCAGGAAGGCTATATGATCTGACGCATCCCAGTATGGTACCTTAAGATGAGCTAAAAACATTGATAAAAGAATTTCACAGCAATGGCATCCAGTGTGTTGCAGATATAGTTATAAACCACAGGACTGCTGAGAGGCAAGATTCAGATGGAAGATGGAACATCTTTGAGGGAGGAACCCCAGATGATCGCCTTGACTGGGATCACTCTTGCATTCCATCGATGACATTACTAAGTCCCGAGACACAACTACTAATTCCGAGGCACAGGAAATCCGACATTGAGCAGACTTCAATGGCGCCCAGACATTGATCATCTAAACACACGGGTCCAACGAGAGCTATCAGGATTGATGAATTGGTTAAAGACTGAAATAGGCTTTGATGGATGGCGATTCGATTTTGCTAGAGGATACTCACCAGATATCACCAAGCTGTACATGGGAAACACTAGGCCAGATTTTGCAGTAGGGGAAATTTGGAATCCTCTTCTTATGGAAAGTGACGTAAGTCGAATTACGACTCAAGATGGTCATCGGCGGGAGCTTATGGAATGCGAAAGCTGTTGAGGTTCAGCGACTGCGTTTGATTTACAAACGAAAGGGATTACTTCAAGCTGCATTAGTGGAAGGGGAATTGTGGAGATTAGCGACTCCAATGGAGGGCCTCGAATGATTGATTAATGCCGGAAAATGCTGTGACTTTCGTTGATAATCATGACACAGGTTCTACACAAAAACGTTGGCCATTCCCATCGGACAAAGTCATGCATGGATATGTTTATATCCTCACCCATCCTGGCATTCCATCCATAGTAATTTCTCATATATACCTTCTTTTCACTATTTTTCGTTTCCCAGATAATTAGTAGATTCATTACCTGTTTGATCAAATTACCCCAATTCAGAATTGAGTTTCTGGTGAACTAATTTCATATCTGCTTACTTTCTTGTGACAGTTCTATGACCATTTCTTTGACTGGGGTCTGAAGGAGGAGATTTCTTAATCAATAATGATCAGGATAAGGAATGGGATCAAAGCCAGCAGCACAGTGCGTATTCTCCTGGCATCTGACCCAGATCGATCTTTATGTAGCCGCTTACTCCGATGCACAAAATCATTGCTAAGATTGGAACAAGGTATGATGTTGGAAACGTCGTGCCTACAACCTTCAAAATTGCTACTTCTGGAAACAATTATGCTGTGTGTGAGAAACAGTAATATATTTGTCCGTATTCCATATTGAAAATATACTGTATTTCATAATCCAATAAGTCATTGTTTGGCAGCAGTTGAATGTGTAAATTCCCATTCCATTATCAGTATAAATATTGTTCATTTTGTGCGCAGTAGGCTCTCATGAGTTATAATATTACACACAAAAAAAAAAAAAGTCATGCATCTAACATTTGTAATATGACTTCATTAGGCCCTCATAAGTCATAAGTCATAAGTGGCGGAGAGCCAAATAGTGCCTAGGTAGGGTCATTTGCCTCCCTGGAATTTTAGAAAAATCGTTTCTACCGGGGTTTGAATCCTTGATCTTTGGTTCAAAACAAAGCTATCTTTACCACTTCTGATTTTCTGGCTCTGCTCATAATTCAATAAAAAGCTGCTTTAACATTTTGTACCCTCCATTCCCCGACATGAAAAGATAATATCTATTTTGAACCTAATAGATCGTCATAATATTAAAACATATTTAGAGCGCGTTTGTCTTTTTAGCATAGATTATTTATTTACTTTTTATTTTTGTATAACATATTTCTGAATTTTTTTAAAATTTTTTTGAATAGAAAAAGCTAAAATATTTGATTTTTTTATTCAGAAAAAGACATATTTTAAAATCTATATAAAATATTTTAAAATCTTTTGAAATCTATATAGAATATTTCAAAATATTTTAAAAATACGAAATATTTTTAACTTTTTAAATCATTATATATATATATATATTCTATTTTATTTATATAAAATTAATAAATAGATAAATAAAATAATTATTTTTTTGTAATAATGATAATAATAAATTATTTATCATTTTAATTTTTTGTAAATAAAAGCTTTTGATTATACAATTTTATTTTATTTTATCATAATAGTAAAGGTGATTGAGGAAAAGACCTTAGAAAACATGCTTTCAGAAATCTAATCCTTTATTAAATTTTTTTTCCTTATTTGATAAAAAATATCCTTATTGTTTTCTTATAAAAATAGTAATTTATTTTCAACATATATGTAAATACATGAATGACAAAGGTTTTTGTCAATTATGGGTCATTCTCTTAAGAAAAAAATATGGAGATTATTAGTTTTACAAATTTTGAGTTATTTAAAAATGCTTTTAATCCAAATATTTCTATTCTTAAAAAAAAAATCAAAGACATCATCATTACACAGACAAATACTCACTTAAATATTTTTTAATATATTTAAGATGTCGATTTTAAGCATATAAAAAACAACAGCTTAGCACTTAATAGAAATTAAATATTAAAAAAACAACAATTTAGTATTTAAAACAATTAAGCCTTTTACTCAACATTGGGTTAAATAAGTTTTATTCAACATTAAGTAAAAAAATGCACATATATATATATATATATATATATATATATATATATATATATATATATATATATATATGCGATTTGGGCAGGTTAGTCAAATTGATTGCTAACCCAACCCCGATCCAAATTAAGAAACAATCTATTGGAACTCAACTAAACCTAAACCTTTTTTTGAAAAGAAAATAATTTTATTAATTGAAACTATATATGCGATTTGGGAAGGTTAGTCAAATTGATTGTTGACCCAACCTCGATCCAAATTAAGAAACAATCGATTGAAACTCAACTCAACCTAAGCTTTTGAAAAGAAAAACAATTTTATGAATTGAAATTATAACATCACAAAATCAAATTCTTAAAACCATATATAATGAAACAAAATCCTGAAAAGTTAATAATATAATGAATCTGCTTAAAACCTACAAATTTGATAATACTATAGTGAGTAAAATACCTATGACTCTAATTATGCAACATATTGACGACCATGATCTGATTTTTTATGATTGAATGTGCTTTGCCCGTTTGAATCATCCACAAATAAATGATGTATCAAAAGGTCGTAACAAGACGACACAAAGCCACGCCAAAACGACGACATGAAATTCATTTAAAAACGAATTAAAAACTTAGATGTGTGGACAACCACTTTATTAAGAAATAAAAATTATATAAAGAGGTGTAGATTTAGGATTTTAGGGTAAAGAATGTAGGCTATTTTGTCGCGCCTTCACCAAAGTGTGATCCATATACAACCACACTTGAAACACGTCGATGGTGCATTTTGTTGTCGTCACCTTCAAAAAGTGTGGTCTATATACGACCACAATCTTTAGAACATGTCGATGGGTCATATGTGAAGAAATGTTTTGGCTACGCCGGCTAAGATTACCCATAGTCATTCTCAATTGCCTCTGTGATGGGCAGAGGTTTATAAATATTGAGTGAGCATTGTGTTGGTCCCTAAGTTTTTTCTCACTAGAATACACCATCGTAGATGTGAGAAAGGAGATCTTGGAAGAGCAACCCAAATTCGATTATCAGATTCAATTGAAGAAGCAAATATCGGTGGTAAGAATTCCTTTATCTATTTATTCCGCCGTTGCCACTGCTTATTTGGAATCAAAAGCATTTAATAGATCAGGCTTTTCCTTACATTTGGTATCAAAGATAATTTTGCCTTTGCCTTGTGATGTTTTTGAATGAAAATACTATGAGGAATTGCTAGGAAATGAATTTTCATGAATTTTAGTATACAAATCACATTTTATTGATGGGAAAAAATGTGGGTTTTAATTAGGTCCTAAGCGTGGCCCATCCCACTCGCCCTGGAGGTCGAGGAAGACCTCCCCTTTTGGTAGCATGGGATAGGAAATCCTTATCCCGATAAATGCAATGTTTGGCCACAGCAACCTATGCTGAATACAACCTTATTATGGATAAGAATAGTAAAATATAAGAAAAGTCACTAAGGAGAATTGAACCAGTGGACCTAAAGATGTTACAAATACGCCTCATGATTATCAGGGTTTTTTCCAATTGTCTTCTTGTAAGTTTTTTGTTCGATAATCTTCTTCATCAAAAAAAATGGGACTTAAGGTTCAACTACCAATAAGAAGCCAACAAGCTAAATTATCACATGCCCACCGATGTTTAAATTCCAACAATAATTTAGTATATCATATACAGGCGTATCGACAATTGGATATTAATTTCATGCAATTAAAATTATTATTTTGTATATATTTTATTATATTATGATAAACAGATTCTTTAAAATTAATATCTCAATTTTTAATGATTTTGGATATTGATTCAATTTATGTGAGCTCATATCATTTTCAATTTACGCACTTAATTCAATTCAAAAAAGCGCTCTTAAGGATTTGATTCGATATTTTTTATTTGAGCCTATATTGTTGATGTGCATAATTGGATATTATTCATATTTCTTTATTACTTATGAATATCATTGAAAATTATTTAAATGTCTTAGATCGCATATGTTCGATCAATTGTAGGTTGGCTACAACATCTTTTTGATTATGAAAATTATACATTAATTTGCCTTCGGATCACATATATATATTAAGGATATTTATCGTGATGAATTATACCTACATGATACAGCCATTTTATCCCATGGGAATTTATCCCGACATCGAGCGTACTTCAATGGAGCCCGCACATCGATCATCTAAACACACGGTCCAACGAGCTATCGACATGAATTGATAAAGACTCAAATAGGGCTTCGATGGATGGCGATTCGATTTTTTCTAAAGGAGGTTCCCGTATATCACCGTTGCATGAGAAACACTTAGGCCGAATTTTGCGCTTGGGGAAATTTGAATCCTCTTCTTATGGAAGGGACTAGAAGTCAATTACGACCAAGATGGTCATCTACGGAGAGCTTACTTTAACGGGTGAAAGCTGTTGGAGGTTCAAATGACCGGCTATTTTGATTTGCCAAACGAAAGGGATACTTCAAGTCGCATTAGTGGAAGGGGAATTGTGGAGATTAAAGGACTCCAATGGAGGGTCCGGAATGATCGATTAGTAAGCCGAAAATGCCAGACTTTCGTTGATAATCATGACACGTGTTCTACAAAAACATTGGCCATTCCTACCTGACAAAGTCATGCAATGATATGTTTATATCCTCACTCATCCCGGCTTTCCATCCATAGTAAATTTCTCATATAATCTTCTTTCATTTTTCTTTTCCTAGAATTATTCCTGAAAGATCATGCAGAGAGTGGAAATGACTGGGTGGTCCATTTCCACGATCTTTTACTCCTCAAGCTCATGACACAGCTAAGCCTCTATAACAATCAATTGATTATAAAATTGTGATTCGACACTCCATTACATCATGTAAATATTTCTGGTCAAATCATATAAATATTGTCCGCTTTTGGGTTCAAGGGATCCTCATGGCTTTAAAATTTATTTACTAGGTTAAGAGGTGTAGTGTCAAGAACTTTATCACCGTCCGATATAGAATGTGACAAACACCACCATGCAATGGGATCGAGGTTAAACGAACAAACACCTCCACGAGCCAAATAGAACTAACTTTCACACCGTGACCGTGGATCGCTTTAATATCATTCAGATTAACCCGATCCAACCATATAGATATTGTCCCGCTTCGAACTCGCGGGGTCATCACGCTTTAAAATGCGTTTACTGGGTTGGGGAGGGAATCCATTTACTATATAGCTTAGAACTTTCCTATCCAATTTCGATGTACAAGATCATGTTCACATCAATGAATAAGAAGTTGAAACTACTACTCCCAATTCAAAATTGGAGTTCTTCAGAACCGGATTCATCTACTTGCTTCAGACAGATCTATGCACCACTTTTGACCTGGCTCAAGGAGGAGATTTCTAAGTCGGCAATGATCAGGATCAAGAATGGGGATCAGAGCAAAGTGCCATGACAAAGGCGTATTCCGCATCGACCCGTATCTTATGTAGCCGCTATTGATGACAAAATCATTGCTAAGATCGACCAAGGTATGAAGTCGACACCTCAGGCCTACAAACTTCGAATTGCTACCAGGAAACGATTATGTTGTGTAGAAAAATAAAGAATATCTTCGGGTCTGTGGCATGTATTTGTTATCCAATAAGTTATTGTTTAAACAGGTGTGGATGATTTGTCACTCCTCGCAAAATCATGTTTTTAGTCGAACCTGTGGTCCCTAAAGGCCTGGCACAAGCTCGAGAGGACCAAGCCCAGTCCGAGCCTGTTTTGAAAAGGATTAGGTCATAGGCTTCATTTTAGGTATAGCTCATAGCCCCAGCCCACGCCGATGAGCCCTTCCTCCTATTTCTATGTTATTTTTAAAAAAAAAACATGTTGTAATCTCTATTTATAATATATATTTTATTAAAAAGTTTATTATAAATCAAATAAAGGTGTCAATAAGTCCTAACTCGCTAAGCTATAAAGAGTTAGGTTAAATATATGCTTAAGTGGACTAAGGTTCGAAACTTCGTGAGAGCAGACACACGATGTTGGTAACATATCCTCTATGTGGCATAAACAATTTGATCCCATCATCTCTCGCCATGTCATCATATGACTGTCCCCAAAATTTTTTATTATTTAAAAAATTAGTTTTATCCCCAATTCTATCTCTCCTTCTCCACTAGCGACGCCTCTTCTCCTCCTCCTCCACCACCATCAAGCCGCCATCACAACCGCCATTTGATGGGTCGTTGTATTAATTCAGCTAGGTGGAACCCGCCGTGTGAGGGCGCAAAGTTAGAGGCGTTATTCCTCCTCCTCCTCTTTCTTCCTCCCCTCCACCACCACGCCGAGGTGTCGTGGAAAGCTCTTCAATGTAGAATGCAACCATATTTGAGTTGGGCCATTTGATCTTCCGATGATGGTATATGTACCATCTCCCAATGACGCGCTAGAAACACTCAATTACCCCCTCCATTTGGAAACATGTTGCTCATTTCTTACCAAGTCACTCTTGCTTTCCATAAAAACTTACTAAAACCAAGTATAGAGGAAATGTTATGGAGTTTTATATGAATATGGATATAAAATTAATAATAGTTGTTTCTATCCTTGAAGTAAAAAATAATAATGAGAAATAATTTATCAAAATATTCATATTTTACATATTAATATTCTCAATTGATAAATAATATTATTTTTAATATCAAATAGTAAATTTTTTTCAAATATTACTATTTATAAAATACTCATATCATAATTGATATAACTATTTTATATAATAAATTATATATGTTATTCATATTAATTTTATATAACATATATATATATATATATATATATATATATATATATATATATATATATATATATATATATATATATATATATGTATTTTGAAATAATATATATTTAAAATTATTATATCATTGTATATATGTTATATATATTTTTTACTTTTGAATTAGTAATAAACAGGATGTATCATTAAAAATGTGTTAAAAATATAGCAGATAAAGATAAAAATATATTATAATAATAACTATAATTTAAACACTTTTTTTTCAAAAAAGATAATTTTAAAATGATCTTTTTTTTGAACAAATAGTTTAAAATAATCTTGACAAACATAAATTCAATTGATATTAACATCGATGATATTTATTTAAAAACATCAACATATTTATAATAACTTTATCATTAAATTATAATATACTAAATTGATATCTCAAATTATATAAAAAAAGTTGTTGCAATATATTAGAAATCGCCTTTTGAAAAGACGGTTTGAAGAATTGCCTTTGAAAAGACGATTTCTAGATTGGAGAAATCATCTTTCAAATGATTTCTAAATGGACTAAAGAAGAAATGAACTAAAGAATTGTCTTTCAAAAGACTTACTGAAAAGATATTGAAAGATTGAAAAAATCGCTTCTTCAAAACACTCCATTTTCAACTACCCTTTCCTTAATCAAGAAAACTCTGTAGAATTGAAAATATTTTTTAAACATCGTATTTTAAAATATTATTTTTTAACTAAGCCATATATATAGTGAATCCCCACAGTCAATTCGTTTGAGTCCCCTCAAAGCCATTGAAGGACATCATTACCCGACATGGTACGTAAGTTCGTAAGTGGTTTGAAGGTTTTCCTAGAACAGAAATTAAAAGTTCCGACATTTTCTAGACACGGGTATATATTTGTCGACTGTGATAATTCATCACTGAAACTCCGACAATATCTGCTAACGTAGGAGTTGAAAACTACTTAGACATGGCAAAAAGGGTATGGAATTGAAAATGGATTTTTTTATAAGAGTGTCATGGAAGTCTCTGCGAATAAAGTGACCTATAATGGTGCTGATAGCAGATTCTGACACAAATTAAAGTCAATTCCCAAACCTAATATTTCAACTAAGATACTCTAATGTCAGTCCCATTTCTACACTTAAAACTTGAAACTGTAAATGACACATTATTCATAACGTTGGAGTTGAAAACCAAGAGACATGGAAAGGGCATGAATTGAAAATGATTTTATAAGAGTGCCATGCGTTTCAATTGCTAATCATAATGGTATTGATAGACTTGGACACAGATTAAAAGCTCCACCCCAAACCTAATACTTCGCCAAGATTTCCCACGTCAGTCCTAGCTCTGGGGCAAGATAGTATTTTTTTTCTTTAATAAGCAAACTAAACATAACCTTGGCTTATATTAATATTTCCCTCTTGTCCCTTCTTCACCATCATCCTCCTGAACAATTTGACAAACACCAATATTGTTTCGTGTATTACATGTATAATCTCTTTCTCCCTCCTTATGTGTTTCTTTTCAGGTGTATGAAATCATACCTCGTGGGGTTTGAACGTAAGGGTTTTAATTGGGAATCATCCAAAGAAAGGAGGGTGGGTACAATTTCCTATCAAATCCATTCCGAAATAGCCGCTCGAATCACTCATGTTCGCCTCCACCCTCTCATTCTGCCATTCGAAGGTAAACAAACACCCATGCTTACATCATTGAGTTGCCGCTTTGTTAGGCTTGTGCTAGTTATATATTCAAGCCATTATCAGATGTTTATTTTTAATCTCTCAAATTCTTGTTCGCTTATGCTTGGCTAGAGGGTTAAATTTTAATCATTTGTATGAAACAAGATCGCTTTTAGGGTTGTCTTGTTTTTGCTTTTTTTTGAATAAAAGGTGGTCTTGCTTAAGAAGGATGTGATATTCATATTAGGACCAAAATCTTATAGATGAGTTGGTTGTTTAACACAAGATAGAATCCGATTGAAGGGAGGTCCTGGATTCGATCCACCTCTTTGGAATTTGCCCTACTTGTTTCATTTGAAAGTCAAGGACTGTTGTGAGGAGAGTTTGCTGTTTAACTATTCGAAGTTTTTGTGTTATTTGCAATGAAGGTTAGCTATATGAACAAATTGGATTAAGAAATCTACGTTTTCTTTATGATTTCATTTTGATTTCTTTGAATTCGACATATTTAGTATTATGAATCCCTGAAGCTTTGATGCATGTGAATATGAATTCAAGAACACTGAGATAAAGAAATCCATGTAAATGTGTACAAGGGTTTTAACTTTGCCCTCACTTAATCATGCCTACATCCACGAATGAGAGAATCTTTTCACTATCTTTGAGAAACATAGAGAAGATTATATTGTTATTTAGACCGACTAGGAAAAACTACAAAATCACAAACCCTAGGATGTCCATAATACCGATAAACCTCACAAAACTCTCAATTCCTAAAACCCTTAAATATTTGCACACACAAAATAACCTTTGCAAGTCAATCTCTCTCTCGTAACTTTTTCCTTCTTATGATCTCGTATCATTTAAGTAGGGATATTCATAACAACCGCCCTTATTACAAAAGAAACCTAATATTATAATAAGATAAATAACTAGGAATTATCTTATGCCAACATTCTTATAAAAAGAAATTACTAAAAGGAATTTGAGAAAGGAACCGACCCACCTTGAACTAAAAATTCTTTTTATCTTCATCTTCAGGTGCTTCTCGTAGCTTGTTCTTCTAGAGATCTAAACTTGGAGCTCGATATCATTTATTATGAATCGTAAAGCTTTGATGCCTGAGAATATGAATTCAAGAACACAAAAGATAAAGAAATTAACGTAAATGCATACAGGTTTTAATATGGTTCGAATTAATCATGCCTACATCCACGGATGAGAAAGAATTTTTCACTATTCTTAAAAACATAAAGTACAAGATTAAAGTATCAAAGTATTGCAACAACTAGGAAAAATCACAAAATTTAAAAACCCTAGAATGCTCATAATACCGAGGAAATACCTCATAAAACTCTCAATCCCTAAAACCCTTACATCCTCACAGAATATAGCATTTACAAGCCAATCTCTCTCTCATAACTTTTTCTCCTCATAACCCATAATATTTATTGAGATATTCCTAACAATTGTCCTTATTCTTTTAAAGAAATATATACAATAATATAACAACTAGAATTACCTATACAATATTCTTCACAAAATGAATTAATACAAATAGGAATTTGAGACATATTCTAACATTAAGAGAATAGACTTAATTGGGGCGGTGGGGGTGATTACATGAATGGGCTTAAAATAATTTTTTGTGCTCTATGTTGTTGTGATTTATTTTCTGCTGAAGGGTATTTACCAGGAAGGCTTGAGATGGATCTGACGCATCCCAGTATGGTACCCAAGATGAGCCAAAAACATTGATAAAAGAATTTCATGGCAATGGCATCCAGTGTGTTGCAGATATAGTTATAAACCACAGGACTGCTGAGAGGCAAGATTCAGATGGAAGATGGAACATCTTTGAGGGAGGAACCCCAGATGATCGCCTTGACTGGGATCACTCTTGCATCTGCATCGATGACATTACTCAAGTCCGAGACAACTACTAATTCGAGGCACAGGAAACCCGATACTGGAGCAGACTTCAATGGCGCTCCAGACACATTGGATCATCTAAACACACGGGTCCAACGAGAGCCATCAGATTGATGAATTGGTTAAAGACTGAAATAGGGCTTTGATGGATGGCGATTCGATTTGCTAGAGGATACCACCAGATATCACCAAGCTGTACATGGGAAAACACTTAGGCCAGATTCTTTGCAGTAGGGGAAATTTGGGAATCCTCTTTCTTACGGAAGTGACGGTGTCAATTACGTACCAAGATGGTCATCATGGAGCTTATGGAATGGGTGAAAGCTGTTGAGGTTCACGACTGCGTTTGATTTTTACAACGAAGGGATATCAAGCTGCATTAGTGGAAGGGGGAATTGTGGAGGAGCCAAAGGACTCCAATGGAGGGCCTCCGGGAATGATTGGATTAATGCCGGAAAATGCTGTGACTTTCGTTGATAATCATGACACAGGTTCTACACAAAAACGTTGGCCATTCCCATCGGACAAAGTCATGCATGGATATGTTTATATCCTCACCCATCCTGGCATTCCATCCATAGTAATTTCTCATATATACTCTTCTTTCACTATTTTTCTTTCCCAGATAATTATTAGATTCATTACCTGTTTGATCAAATTACCCCTTAATTCAGAATTGTAGTTTCTGGTGAACTAATTTTTATATCTGCTTACTTCTTGTGACAGTTCTATGACCATTTCTTTTGACTGGGGTCTGAAGGAGGAGATTTCTAATCTGACAATGATCAGGAGGCAAGGAATGGGATCAAAGCCAGCAGCACAGTGCGTATTCTGGCATCTGACCCAGATCTTTATGTAGCCGCTTATCCGATGACAAAATCCATTGCTAAGATTGGAACAAGGTATGATGTTGGAAACGCCGCGGCCTTACAACCTTCAAAATTGTTACTTCTGAAACAATTATGCTGTGTGTGAGAAACAGTAATATATTTGTCCGTATTCCATATTGAAATATACTGTATTTCATAATCCACAAGTCATTGTTTGGCAGTTGAATGTGTAAATTCTCATTCCATTATCAGCTATTAAACATTGTTCATTTTGTGCGCAGTAGGCTCTCATGAGTTATAATACATACTACCAAAAAAAAAGTCATGCATCTAACATTTGTAATATGACTTCATTAGGCCCTCATAAGTCATAAGTCATATGGCGGAGAGCCAACAGTGCTCTGTGTAGTCATTTGCCTCCCTGGAATTTTAGAAAAAAAATTGTTTCTACTGGGTTTGAATCCTTGATCTTTGGTTCAAAACAAAGCTATCTTACCACTTGATTTTCTGGCTCTGCTCATAATTCAATAAAAAGCGTTTTAACATTTGTACCCTCCATTCCCTGATGAAAAGATAATATCTATTTTGAACCTAATAGATCGTCATAATATTAAAACATATTTAGAGCGCGTTTGTCTTTTTAGCATAGATTATTTATTTACTTTTTATTTTTGTATAACATATTTCTGAATTTTTTTTAAATTTTTTTGAATAGAAAAAGCTAAAATATTTGATTTTTTTATTCGAAAAAGACATATTTTAAAATCTATAGTAAAATATTTTAAAATCTTTTTGAAATCTATATAGAATATTTCAAAATATTTTAAAATACGGGGGCTATTTTTAACTTTAAATCATTATATATATATATATATATACTTATTTTATTTATATAAAATTAATAAATAGATAAATAAAATAATTATTTTTTTGTAATAATGATAATAATAAATTATTTATCATTTTAATTTTTTGTAAATATGTTAATATACAATTTTTTATTTTATTTTATCATAATAGTAAAGGTGATTGGAGGAAAAGACCTTTAGAAAATTACGTTTTCAGAAATCTAATCCTTTATTAAATTTTTTTCCTTATTTGATAAAAATATCCTTATTGCTTTATAAAAAAATAGTAATTTATTTTCAAATATATATGTAAATACATGAAATGACAAAGGTTTTTTTTGTCAATTATGGGTCATTCTCTAAGAAAAAAAATATGGAGATTATTAGTTTTACAAATTTTGAGTTATTTAAGGTATTTTAACCAAATATTTCTATTCTTAAAAAAAAAATCAAAGACATCATCATTACAATGCACAAATACTCACTTAAATATTTTTTAATATATTTATGAGATGTCATTTTAAGTATATAAAAACAAACACTTTAGCACTTAATAGAAATTAAATATTAAAAACAACAATTTAGTATTTAAAACAATTAAGCCTTACTCAACATTAAGCTAAATAAAAGTTTTATTCAACATTAAGTAAAAAAAAAAATGCACATATATATATATATATATATATATATATATATATATATATGTATATATATATATATATAGCATATGATTTAAGTGTGTTAGTCAAATGGATTAAGTTAACCCAACCGATCCAAATTAAAACAATCTATTGAACTAACTAAACTCCAAACCTTTTTTTGAAAAGAAAATAATTTTATTAATTGAAACTATATGCGATTTGGGGAAGGTTAGTTTTCAAAATTGATTAAGTTGACCCAACTCGATCCAAATTAAGAAATTAATCGATTGAAACTCAACTAACCTAAGCTTTTTTTTTTTTTTGAAAAGAAAACAATTTTATGAATTGAAATTAGCAATACATCACAAAATCAAATTCGCTAAAACCATATATAATGGAAACAAAACTGTGTTAATAATATAATGAATCATTTAAAACCTATTAAAATTTGATAATACTATAGTGAGTAAAATACCTATGACTCTAATTATGCAAACATATTGACGGTAATCATGATCCTCATTTTATGATTGAATGTGCTTTGCCCGTTTGAATCATCCACAAATAAATGATGTATCAAAAGGTCGTAACAAGACGACACAAAGCCACACGCCAAAACGAGACGACGATGAAATCACAGAAAAACGAATTAAAACTTAGATGTGTGGAATAACCACTTTATTAAGAAATAAAATTATATAAAGAGGTGTAGATGAGTGATTTTAGGTAAAGAATGTAGGCGTATTTTTGCCGCCTTTCACCAAAGTGTGGTCCATATACTAACACCATACCTTAAAACATGTCAATGGTGCATTTTTTTTGTCGCCGTCTTCAACAAAGTGTGGTCTATATACGACCACACCTTGAACATGTGTCGATGGTCATATGTGAAGAAATGTTTCGCTACGCCGAAGCTAAGATTACCCATAGTCATTTCTCACCTGCCTCTCGTGATGGGCGTAGGTTTATAAATATTGAGTGAGCATCGTGGTTGGTCCCAAGTTTTTTCACTAGAATACACCATCGATGTGAGAAAGGAGATCTTGGAAGAGCAACCCAAATTGATTATCGATTCAATCAAGCAAGCAATGGTCGGGGTGGTAAGAATCTTATCTATTTATTCTCACTGCGCTACTTATTTGGAATCAAAAGCATGAATAGATTTGTGCTTCTTCTCTTACATTTGGGTATCAAAGCAAAGAGTAATTTTTGCTCTTTGCCTTGTGATGTTTTTTTGAATGAAAATACTATGAGGAATTGCTAGGAAATGAATTTTCATGCAATTTTGTGATACAAATCACATTTTATCGATGGGAAAATGTGGGTTTTAATTGTAGTCCGTTTTTGCCTGATCCCACTCGTCTGAGGTCGGAGAAGAATCTCCTTTGGTAGCATGGATAGGAAATCCTTATCCCGATAATGCAATGTTTGGCCATAAACCTATGTCAATAAGTATAACCTTATTCTAGATAAGAATAGTAAAATATAAGAAAAAGTCGCCTTTGTTAGAATCAATCAGTGGACCTAAAGATGTTAGCAACATCGCTTTCATGATTATCAGGGTTTTTTTTCCAATTGTCTTTGTAAGTTTTTTTTGCTCGATAATCTTCTTTCATCAAAAAAAAAAAAAATGGACTTAAGGTTCAACGCCAATAAGAAGCCAACAAGCTACCATCAAGCCACATGCCCACCGATGTTTAGTCCCAACAATAATTTAGTATATCATATATCGTATGTACGAATAATTGATAAGTTACTTCATGCAATTAAAATTATTATTTTGTATATATTTTATTATATTATGATAAATGATTTTAAAATTAATATCTCAATTTTTAAATGATTTTGATATTGATCTGAATTTCTATGTGAGTTTATATCATTTTCAATTTATGCACTTAATTCAATCTGGAAAAAGGCTCTTAAGGATTTGATTTGGATATTTTATTTGAGCCTATATTGTCAATGTGCATAATTTGGATATTATTCATATTTTTGCTTACTTATGAATATCATTGAAAATTATTTAAATGTCTTGTGATCGCATGTTTTTTGATCAATTAGAGGTCGGGTTACAACATCTTTGATTATGAAAAATTATACATACTGTTCTGATCACATATATATTAAGGATATTTATCATGATGAATTATACCTTACATGATACATTTTATCCCATGGGAATTTATCCTCGACACCGAGCAAGTACTTCAATGGAGCTCCGTGACATTGATCATCTAAACACACGGTCCAACGAGCCATCAGACGGATGAATCGATAAAGACTAAATAAAGCCGATGGATGGCGATTCAATTTTGCTAAAGGATACTCCCTGTGATATCACCAAGTCAGACATGAGAAACACTAGGCCGAATTTGCGCTGGGGAAATTTGGAATCCTCTTCATGGAAGTGACTCGGTAGTTTCCAATTACGACCAAGCGATGGTCATCTTCCACGGAGCTTACTAATGCGAAAGTCGTGAGGTTCAATGGGACGCTTGATTTGCTAAACGAAAAGTGGATACTCAAGCCGCATTAGTGGAAGGGGAATTGTGGAGATTAAAGGACTCCAATGGAGGGCCTCCGGAATGATTGGATTAGTGCCGAAAATGTCGCGGACTTTCGTTGATAATCATGACACAGTTCTACACAAAAACATTATTCCCATCTGGACAAAGTCATGCCGATATGTTTATATCCTCACTCATCCCGGCTTTCCATCCATAGTAATTTCCTCATATATACCTTCTTTTCATTTTTTCTTTTTCCTAGAATTAGTTCTAAAGATCATGAGAGTGGAAATGATTGCGGTCCATTTCCACGATCTTTTACTCCCTCAAGTCATGACAAGCAGCCTCTTATAACACTCACCCGATTTTCATAAATTAGTATTCGACACCCATTACATCATGTAAATACTTGGTCAAATCATATAAATATTGTCCGCTTCTTTGGTTCAAGGGATCCTCATGGCTTTAAAATTTATTTACTAGGTTAAGTAGGTGTAGTGTCAAGAACTTTATCACCTGGGTCCGATATAGGAATGTGACAAACACCACCATGCAATGGGATTGGAGGGCTAAACGAACAAACACCTCCTACGAGCCAAATAGAACGAACTTTCACACCGGGACCAGTGATCGCTTTTTATTATCATTTGTATTAACCCTGATCCAACCATATAGATATTGTCCGCTTCGAACCAAGGGGTCATCACGCTTAAAATGCGCTTACTAGTTAGGAGGAAACTACTTACTATATAGTTTGGGGACCCTTCTCCTATCCAATTTCGATGTACAAGATCATGTTCACATCAATGAATAAGAAGTTGAAACACTACTCCCAATTCAAAATTGAGTTCAGAACTGATTAATTCACTTGCTTGTGACAGATCTATGACTACTTCTTTGATCAGTTTGAAGGAGGAGATTTAAGCCGCAATGATCGTGACCAAGAACTAGATCAGCAAGACAAGCAGACTCCGCATCGTAATTCGCATCTTATGTGCCGCTATTGATGACAAAATCATTGCTAAGATCTAATTCTCAAGGTATGAAGTCGACACCCTGCCTACAACTTCGCGACCATACTTGTGGAAACGATTATGTGTCATGTAGGAAAATAGTAATATCTTGGTCCGTGTTATGTATTTGTTATCCAATAAGTTATTGTTTAAGCAGGTGTGGATGATTTGTCACTCCCTGGCAAATGTTTTAGTTTAAACCTAGGTCCCTTAAAGGCCTACACAAGCTCAGAGGACCAAGCCCAAATCCGAGCCTGCTTTGAAAAGGATTAGGTCATGCTTCATTTTAGGTATAGTTTGCTAGCCCTGTAGCCCACGCCGATGAGCCTTCCTCCTATTTCTATGTTATTTTTAAAAAAACATAGTAAAATCTATTTATAATATATATTTTATTAAAAGTTTATTATATAAATCAAATAAAGGTGTCAATAAGTCCTAACTCCGCTTGGTTTAAAGACTTAGGTTAAATATATGGAAGGAAGGGACTAAGGTCTCGAACTTCGTGAGAGCAGACATTGTACGATGTTGTACATATCCTATGTGGCATAAACAATTTGATCCCATCATCTCTTGCCATGTGTCATCATATAATTGGTCCCCAAAATTTTTTATTATTTAAAAAAATTAGTTTTATCCCCCACTCCTATCTCCTTCTCCACTAGCGACGCCTTCTCCTCCTCCTCCACCACCACTGTCGCCGCCATCACAAATTACTAGATTTGATGGGTCGTTGCATAATTCGCCTAGTGGGAACCCGCTGCAGAGCGCCAGGCTAGAGGCGTTTATTCTCCTCCCCCTCCTCTTCTTCCTCCTCCACCACCACAAGCCGCAGGTGTCAGCGGAAGCTCTTTTCGAAATGTAGAATGCAACCATATTTGGAGTTGGGTTTACTTGATCTTCCAGATGATGGTATATAAAAATTCATCTTCCCAATGACGCCGCTAGAAACACTCAATTAATTCTCCATTTGGAAACATGTCGCTTTCATTTCTACTAAGTCACTTCGCTTCCATAAAAAAACTTACTAAACCAAGTATAGAGGAAATGTTATGAGTTTTATAATGAATACGATATAAAATTACTAATAGCTGTTTCTAATCCTTAAGTAAAAATAATGAGAAATAACGATCAAAATATTCATATTTTACATATTAATATTTCAATTGATAAATAATATTATTTTTAATATCAAATAGTAAATTTTTTTTTCAAATATTACTATTTATAAATACTATATCATAATTGATATAACTATTTTATATAATAAATTATATAAGAAAACATATTAATTTTATAATATATATATATATATATATATATATATATATATATATATATATATATATATATATATATATATATATATATATATATATATATATATATTTGAAATAATATATATATTTAAAATTATTATATCATTGTATATATGTTATATATATATTTTTTATTCTTTTAATTAGTAATAAAATGATGTACCATTAAAATATTAAAATATAAAGATAAAGATAAAAATATATTTATAATAATAACTATAATTTAAAATAATTTTTTTCAAAAGATAATTTAAAATGATCTTTTTTAACAAATAATTTAAAATAATCTTGACAAACATAAATTCAATTGATATTAACATCAACATATTTATTTAAAAACATCAACATATTTATAATAACTTTATCATTAAATTATAAATATAATAATTTATTATCAAATTATATAAAAAAAGTTGTTGCAATATATTAGAAATCTACTTTTGAAAAGATTTGATTGAAGCAATCTGCCTTTTGAAAAGACGATTTCTAGATTGAGGAAATCATCTTTTCAAAATACGATTTCTAAATGGATCGAAAGAAAGAAATGAACTAAAGAAATTGTCTTTCAAAAGACTATATTGAAAAGATATTGAAAGATTAAAAAAATCGTTTCTTCAAAACACGATTTTCAACTATCTTTTCCTAATCGCAAAAATCGTTGTAGAATTGAAAAATATTTTTTAAACATCGTATTTTAAATATTATTTTTTAACTAGTTTATATATAGGAAAACTTCTTAATAGTCACCTGGGCTTTGAGTCCCCTCAAAGCCATTGAAGATACCATTACCTGATTTATGTACGTAAGTTTGTAAGGGTTTGAAGGTTTTCCTAGAACGTAAAATTAAAAGTTCCGAAGCATTTTCAGACATGGGGTGTATATTGCGCTGACCAGATATTCATCACTTGAAACTGAATATTAATATTCCGTTAACGTAGGAGTTGAAAACTACGAGACATGGCAAGGGTATGGAATTGAAAATGATTTTTTATAAGAGTGTCATGTGGAAGCCTCGCAAATGAAGTTAATCATAATGTGGTGTTGATAGACTTGGACACAAATTAAAGTCAATTCAAACCTAATATTTCGGGCCAAGATTTCCCCACGTTCGTCCCATTTCCTCAATTTCTTTAAAACTTGAAACTCAGAAATGAATATTAATATTCAAGAACGTTTGAGCTGAAAACTATGAGACATGGAAAGGGTATGGAATTGAAAATGGATTTTTTATAAGAGTGTCATGCGGGCCTCGCAATTAAGTTAATCATAATGGTATCGAGACTCGGGACACGTATTAAAGTCAATTCAAACCTAATATTTCAGTCAAGATTTCACGCTCGTCCTATTTCCTCTAGCATAGTATTTTTTTCTTTTTAATAAGAAATCCAAACATAATCTATTTATATTAATACTCTCTCATGTCTCCCTTCTTCACCACTATCCTCCTAACAATGATGCCTTCTCACCAATATTGTTTCGTGTATTACATGTATAATCTCTCTTTTCCTCCTTATGTGTTTCTTGTGTGTAAGGAAATCATAATCTTGGTGGGGTTTGAATGTAAGGGTTTTAATTGGGAATCATCCAAAAGAAAGGAGGGCTGGTACAATTTCATCAAATCCATTCCCAAATAGCCGCTTCCTCGGAATCACTTATGCTCGCTTCCTCCACCCTCTCATTCTGCTTCATCCGAAGGTAAACAAACACCC
Source organism: Tetrastigma voinierianum (assembly GCA_016808115.1). Taxonomy (NCBI): domain Eukaryota; kingdom Viridiplantae; phylum Streptophyta; class Magnoliopsida; order Vitales; family Vitaceae; genus Tetrastigma; species Tetrastigma voinierianum. Next base: position 44,465 of record JAEQBH010009701.1, on the reverse strand, counting down.
ATGCTTAACATCATTGAGTTGCTGTTTTGTTAGGCTTGTATTAGTTATATATTCAAGCTTTACACGGCGGTTTACTTAATCTCAAATTCTTGTTTCAAGCATACATATGAAAGCCAACTTAACCGTTTGTATGAAACAAGATCGGGTTTAGGTTGTTCTTGTTTTTTGTTTTTTTTTGAATAAAAGGTGGTCTTGTTAAGAAGGATGATATTCATATTAGACCAAAATCTTATAGATGAGTTGGTTGTTTACCCAGCATTAGAACTGGATTGAAGCGGAGGTCCTGGATTCGATCCACCTCTTTAAATTTGTTCCCTACTTGTTTATTTGAAAGTCAAGGACTGCTTTTGCAGTGAGAGTTGGTTGTTTAACTATTCTGTGCTTTAAAGTTATTTGCAATGAAGGTTAGCTATATGAACAAATTGATTAAGAATCTATTGGGTGTTTTCTTATGATTTCTATTTTGATTTCTTTTTGAATTTTCTTTTGACATATTTAGTATTATGAATCCCTGAAGCTTTGATGCATGTGAATATGAATTCAAGAACACTGAGATAAAGAAATCCATGTAAATGTGTACAAGGAGCGAACTTTGCCCGACTAATCATGCCTACATCCACTAATGAGAGAGAATTTCAAATTACCTTTGCAAAACATAGAGTAGGAAGATTAGAGTATTAAAGTATTTAGATCGACTAGGAAAATCACAAAATCACAAAACCCTAGATGTCCATGCACACTATTAAAACTCCCCACAAACTCTCAATTCCTAAAAACCCTAAATATTTGCACAATAATAAAAATAACCTTGCAAAGTCAATTCCTCTCTCAGAATTTTTCCTCTTATGACTCGTAATATTTATGGGTGGATAAAGTTCATAACAACTGTCCTTATTGTATAAAGAAACCTAATATTATAATAAGATAACAACTAGGAATTATCTTATACAACATTCTTATAAAAAGAAATTAATACAAAAAGGAATTTGAGAGCAACCGACTCCACCTTGAACTAAAATTCTTTTTATCTTCATCTTGTGTGCTTCGTAAGCTTTTGTTCTTCTAGAGATCTTAAACTGAGCTCGATATCATTTATTATGAATCGTAAAGCTTTGATGCCTGAGAATATGAATTCAAGAACACAAAGATAAAGAAATTAACGTAAATGCATACGAGGGTTTTAAATATGGTTCTAATTAATCATGCCTACATCCATCTGACATGAGAAAGAATTTTCCACTATTCTTAAAAACATAAAGTACAAGATTAAAGTATCAAAGCATTGCAACAACTAGGAAAAATCACAAAATTAAAAAACCCTAGAATACTCATAATACCGAGGAAATATCTCATAAAACTCTCAATCCCTAAAACCCTTACATCCCGCACACGTAATATGTTACTTTATGCCAATCTCTCTCTCATAACTTTTTTTCTCCTCATAACTCCATAATAATATTGGCTGAGATATTCCTAACAATTGTCCTTATTCTTTAAAGAAATATAATATTATAATAATATAACAACTAGGAATTACCTATACAATATTCTTCACAAAAATGAATTAATACAAAATAGGAATTTGAGACATATTCTAACATTAAGAGAATAGGATCTAATTCTGGGGGTGGGGGTGGGGGTGATTACATGAACAGGCTTTAAAATAATTCTTGTGCTCTTATGTTGTTGTGATTTATTTTCTGTTGAAGGCATTTTACCAGGAAGGCTATATGATCTGGACGCATCCCGCATGGTACCCAAGATGAGCTAAAAAACATTGATAAAAGAATTTCACAGCAATGGCATCCAGTGTGTTGCAGATATAGTTATAAACCACAGGACTGCTGAGGAGGCAAGATTCAGAGATGGAAGATGGAAACATCTTTGAGGGAGGAATCCCAGATGATCTGCCTGACTGGGATCACTCTTGCATCTGCATCGGAATGACATTACTAAGTCCGGAGACACAACTACTAATTCCGGAGGCACAGGAAATCCCGATACTGGAGCAGACTTCAATGGCGCTCCAGACATTGATCATCTAAACACACGGGTCCAACGAGAGCTATCAGATTGGATGAATTGGTTAAAGACTGAAATAGGCTGATGGATGGCGATCTCGATTTTGCTAGAGGGAGCACTTCACCTCAGATACTCAAGCTGTACATGGAAACACTAGGCCAGATTTTGCAGTAGGGGAAATTTGGAATCCTCTCTTCTTATGGAAGGGACGTAAGCCTAATTACGAACACTACATGGTCAATGCGGGAGCTTATGGAATGGGTGAAAGCTGTTGGAGGTTCAGCGACTGCGTTTGATTTTACAACGAAAGGGATACTTCAAGCAGCATTAGTGGAAGGGGAATTGTGGAGATTAAAGGACTCCAATGGAGGGCCTCCTCGAATGTGATTGATTAATGCCGGAAAATGCTGTGACTTTCGCTTGATAATCATGACACAGGTTCTATTACTAAAAACGTTGGCCATTCCCATCAGACAAAGTCATGCAGGGATATGTTTTATATCCTCACCCATCCTGGCATTCCATCCATAGTAATTTCTCATATATACCTTCTTTTCACTATTTTTCTTTCCCAGATAATTATTAGATTCATTACCTGTTGATCAAATTACCCTAATTCAGAATTGAGTTTCGGTGAATCCAATTTCATATCTGCTTACTTTCTTGTGACAGTTCTATGACCATTTCTTTGACTGGGGTCTGAAGAGTGAGATTTCTAATCTGACAAATGATCAGGATAGGATCAAAGCCAGCAGCACAGTGCGTATTCTGGCATCTGACCCAGATCTTATGTAGCCGGCTATCGATGACAAAATCATTGCTAAGATTAAACAAGGTATGATGTTGGAAACGTCGTGCCTACAACCTCAAAATTGCTACTTCGGAAACAATTATGCTGTGTGGGAGAAACAGTAATATATTTGGTCCGTGGCTCCATATTGAAAATATACTGTATTTCATAATCCAATAAGTCATTGTTTGGCAGCAGTTGAATGTGTAAATTCCCATTCCATTATCAGTATAAATATTGTTCATTTTGTGCGCAGTAGGCTCTCATGAGTTATAATATTACACAAAAAAAAAAAAGTCATGTATCTTAACATTTGTAATATGACTTCATTAGGCCCTCATAAGTCATAAGTCATAAGTGGTGAGAGCCAAATAGTGCTCTAGGTAGGGTCATTTGCCTCTGGAATTTTAGAAAAAATTGTTTCTACTGGGTTTGAATCCTTGATCTTTGGTTCAAAAACAAAGCTATCTTACCACTTGATTTTCTGGCTCATAATTCAATAAAAGCGTTTTAACATTTGTACCTCCCATTCCCTGATGAAAGATAATACCCATTTTTGAACCTAATAGATCGTCATAATATTAAAACATATTTAGAGCGCGTTTGTCTTTTTAGCATAGATTATTTATTTACTTTTTATTTTTGTATAACATATTTCTGAATTTTTTTTTAAAATTTTTTTGAATAGAAAAAGTTAAATATTTGATTTTCTTTATCCAGAAAAAGACATATTTTAATATCTATATAAATATTTTAAAATCTTTTTTGAAATCTATAGAATATTTCAAAATATTTTTAAAAATAATCGAAATATTTTTAACTTTAAATCATTATATAGTATATATATATATATATATATATATATATATATATATATATAGCAGTATATATATATATATATATATATATATATATATATATATATATATATATATATATATATATTCTATTTATTTATAAAAAAATAAATAAATAGATAAATAAAATAATTATTTTTTTGTAATAATGATAATAATAAATTATTTATCATTTTAATTTTTTGTAAATATGTTAATATACAATTTTTTATTTTATTTTATCATAATAGTAAAGGTGATTGGAGGAAAAAGATTCCTGTGAAAAATTATGTTTTCAGAACTCTAACTTTTTATTAAATTTTTTTTCTCTTATTTGATAAAAATTATCCTTATTGTTTCTTATAAAAATAGTAATTTATTTTTCAAATATATGTAAATACATGAAATGACAAAGGTTTTTTTGTCAATTATGGGGTCATTCTAAGAAAAAAATATGGAGATTATTAGTTTGCACAAATTTTGAGTTATTTAAGGTATTTAACCAAATATTTCTATTCTTAAAAATCAAAGACATCATCATACGTACAAATACTCACTTTAAATATTTTTTTAATATATTTAAGATGTCGATTTTAAGTATATAAAAACAAATGCCTTAGCACTTATAGAATTAAATATTAAAAACAACGATTTAGTATTTAAAACAATTAAGCCTTACTCAACATTAAGCTAAATAAAAGTTTTATTCAACATTAAGTAAAAAAAAAATGCACATTATATATATATATATATATATATATATATATATATATATATATATATATATATGTTTTATTTAAGGTGTTAGTCAAATTGATTACAACCCAAACCTTGATCCAAATTAAGTAAACAATCTATTGAACTCAACTAAACTCTAAACTCTTTTTTTGAAAAGAAAACAATTTTATTAATTGAAACTATATATAAAGGACAAAGGTTAGTCAAAATTCTGATCACGACCAACCTCGATCCAAATTAAGAAACAATCGATTGAAACTCAACTCAACCTAAGCTTTTTTTTTTTGAAAAGAAAACAATTTTATTAATTGAATATAATACATCACAAAATCACCCGCTTAAACCATATATACGAAACAAAATCCAAAGTTAATAATATAATGAATCACAGAAACCTACAAATTTGATAATACTATAGTGACTAGAATACCTATGACTCTAATTATGCAACATATTGACGACCATGATCTGATTTTTTATGATTGAATGTGCTTTGCCCGTTTGAATCATCCACAAATAAATGATGTATCAAAAGGTCGTAACAAGACGACACAAAGCCACACGCCAAAACGAGACGACGATGAAATCACAGAAAAACGAATTAAAACTTAGATGTGGTGGTCAAATCCACTTTATTAAGAAATAAAATTATATAAAGAGGTGTAGATGAGTGATTTTAAAGAATGTAGGCGATTTGCTACCGCGCCTTCTCACCAAAGTGTATCCACACACACCATACTTAAAACATGTCAATGGTGCATTTTTTGTCGCCGTTTTCAACAAGTGTGTGGTCTATATACGACCACACCTTGAACATGTCGATGGTCATATGTGAAGAAATGTTTTGGCTACGTCGAAGCTAAGATTACCCATAGTCATTCTCAATTGCCTCTGTGATGGGCAGAGGTTTATAAATATTGAGCGAGCATTGTGTTGGTCCCTAAGTTTGTTCTCACTAGAATACACCATCGTAGATGTGAGAAAGGAGATCTTGGAAGAGCAACCCAAATTGACATCGATTCACTCAGTTAAGAAGCAATGGTCTTGGTGGTAAGAATCTTTATCTATTTATTCTGCTGCGTTTTGAATGCTTATTTGGAATCAAAAGCATGAATAGATTGTGCTTTTCTCTTACATTTGGTATCATCAAAGCAAGATAATTTTTTTGCCTTTTGCCTCTAGGGGATGTTTTTTGAATGAAAATACTATGAGGAATTGCTAGGGAATGAATTCCTTTCATGAATTTTGTATACAAATCACATTTTATTGATGGAAAAATGTGTGGGGTTTTAATTAGGGTCTGGCTGGCCTGATCCCACTCGTCTCATGTGCTGAGAAGACCCTCCTTTGGTTGTATGGATAGGAAATCCTTATCCTGATAATGCAATGCTCGGGCCATATAAACCTATGTCGAATAAGTATAACCTTATTATGGATAAGAATAGTAAAATATAAGAAAAAGTCGCTTTTAAGGAGAATTCTGAACCAGGACCTAAAGATGTTACAAATATCGCTTTCATGATTATTGTGGTTTTTTCAATTGTCTTTGTAAGTTTTTTGTCTGATAATCTTCTTTTCATCAAAAAAAAAAAAAAATGACCTTAAGGTTCAACGCTAATAAGAAGCTAACAGCTACCATTGGGCCACATGCCCAATTGATGTTTAGTCCCAACAATAATTTAGTATATCATATGACAAAGTATCAATAATTGATATTAATTTCATGCAATTAAAATTTTATTATTTGTATATATTTTATTATATTATGATAAATGATTTTAAAATTAATATCTCAATTTTTAATGATTTTGATATTGATTCAATTTATGTGAGCCTATATTACTTTCAATTTATGCACTTAATTCAATCTTGAAAGCGGCTCTTATGATTTGATTTGGATATATTTTATTTGAGCCTATATTGTTGATGTGCATAATTTGATATTATTCATATTTTATTACTTATGAATATCATTAAAAATTATTTAAATGTCTTGTGATCAGTATGTTTTTGATCAATTAGAGGTTATTACAATATCTTTGATTATGAAAATTATACATTAATTTGTTCTCGGATCACATATATATACATATATTTATTGTGATGAATTATACCTTACATGATACATTTTATCCCATGGGAATTTATCCCGATACTGGAGCAGACTTCAATGGAGCTCCAGACATTGATCATCTAAACACACGGGTCCAACGAGAGCTATCAGATTGGATGAATTGGATAAAGACTGAAATAGGCTTCGATGGATGGCGATTCGATTTTGCTAAAGGATACTCCCCAGATATCACCAAGCTATGAGAAACACTAAAGGCCAGAATTTGCAGTTGGGGAAATTTGGAATCCTCTTCTTATGGAGTGACTGTGCTTCAATTACGACCAAGTATGGTCATCGGCGGAGCTTACGGAATGGGTGAAAGCTGTTGAGGTTCAGAAGCGACTGGGCGCTTGATTTGCCAATCAAAGGGATACTAAGCTGCATTAGTGGAAGGGAATTGTGGAGATTAAAGGACTCCAAATGGAGGGCCCGAATGATTGATTAGTGCCGGAAAATGCCAGACTTTCGTTGATAATCATGACACAGTTCTACACTAAAACATCGACATTCCATCGGACAAAGTCATGCAGCGATATGTTTATATCCCTCACTCATCCCGGCTTTCCATCCATAGTGTAATTTCTCATATATACCTTCTTTTCATTTTTCTTTTTCCTAGAATTAGTTCGGAAAGATCATGAGAGTGGAAATGATTGGGTGGTCCATTTCCACGATCTTTTTACTCCCTCAAGTCATGACAGCAGCCTATAACAATCACCTGATTTTCATAAAATTAGTAGATTCGACACCCATTACATCATGTAAATACTTGGTCAAATCATATAAATATTGTCCGCTTCGGGGTTCAAGGGATCCTCATGGCTTTAAAATTTATTTACTAGGTTAAGAGGTGTAGTGTCAAGAACTTTATCAATTGGTCCGATATAGAATGTGACAAACACCACCATGCAATGGGATTGAGGGCTAAACGAACAAACACTCCTACGAGCCAAATAGAACGGATTCTTCACACCGGGACCAGGATTGGACTTTAATATCATTTGTGGCCAACCCCCGATCCAACCATATAGATATTGTCCGCTTCGAACCCAAGGGGTCATCACTCGCTTTAAAATGCTGCTTACTTGCCAGAGGGAATCCATTACTATAGTTTTAGGAACTTTCTCCTCTATCCAATTTGACGTGATAAGATCATGTTCACATCAATGAATAAGAAGTTGAAACCACTACCCCGATTCAAAATTTCAGTTCAGAAACCGATTTCATCTTACTACAGATGTATCTACGCACCACTTCTTTGACTGGCTCAAGGGAGGAGATTTCTGCCGCAATGATCGGGATCAAGAATGGGATCGGGAGCGTTAAAGACAAAGGCGACATTCGCATCGTGACCCAGATCTATGTGTAGCCGCGCATTACGACAAAATCATCATAAGATCGGACCAAGGTATGAAGTCGACACCTCAAGCCTACAAACTCCCTTAATTGCTACTGTGGGAAACGATTATGTTGTGCAGGGAAAAACGCAATATCTCGTCCGTGGTTATGTGTATTTGTTATCCAATAAGTTATTGTTTAGCAGGTGTGGATGGATTTGTCACCCTTGGCAAAATGTTTTTAGTCGAACCTAGGGTCCCTAAAGGCCTACACAAGCTCGAGAGGACCAAGCCCACCCGAGCCTGCTTTTAGAAGACTAGGTCATAGGCTTCATTTTAGTATAGCTCAAGAAGGCCCTGGGTGCCCACGCCGACGAGCCTCCTATTTCTATGCGCGTTATTTTAAAAAAAAAAAATATAATGTAAACTATTTATATATATATTTTATTAAAAGTTTATTATATAAATCAAATAAATAGGTCAATAAGTCCTAACTCGCTTGGTTTTAAAGAGTTAGGTTAAATATATGGAATTTAAGGGACTAAGGTTCGAAACTTCGTGAGAGCAGACACACGACAAGTTGTAACATATCCTAGCGTGGCATAAAACAATTCTGATCCCATCTCTGCCATGTGTCATCATATAATCGGGTCCCCAAAATTTTTTATTATTTAAAAAAATTAGTTTTATCCCCACTCCTATCTCCTTCTCCACTAGCCACGCCCTTCTCCTCCTCCTCCACCACCATTGTCGCCGCCATCACAAATTACGATTTGATGGGTCGTTGCATAATTCAACTAGGTGGAACCCGTCGCAGAGGCGCTGTGCCAGGAGGCGCTATTCTCCTCCTCCTTCTTCCTCCTCCACCACCATTGCCGTGAGGTGTCAGGCCAAAGCTCAGTCATTCCTTCGTTGGGAGATTGTTCCCTTTCGATGTACAAGATCCGAAAGTGCGACAACTTTGGTTGGAAGATTTGCTCCTTCCGATGTGTACAAGATCTCAAAGGCGGTAATCCTGCAACCAACACATCATTTGGTCGGCTTTGATTCGAGTCGAGATGCATTGCGATTGGAGATAGTGACACCTCCGCATAAATGGCAAAAATGAAAAAATGGTATCAAAACGCTTGCAGTTTCGGGTGCTATTTTAAGAAAATTCAAACACTGATGTTCTATAAGAGACACGCCGTTGATAGAACTAACTAGACCTTTCATTTAATGAAAGTGTCAGGATGACTTTGGGATTCCTCCGAGAGAATAAAACTGAAATCTCATTATCGGGTCTACGTATTTCTCCTTGCTTGATTTTGTGAATTTTGTGTGCTGTCTAAATTGAAGTTCGCTTGCTGCAAGAAAGTGTAGGAAAAGAAAAAGACACCAAAAGAAATTGTAAATTGTTAATATTTTCCGATAATGAGAAAAATGAAAAACTGCACTTCGATCACCATTCGGGATCATTAAGAAGAATTTTTTATGATCATGTATCATTCAATCAAACCGGGAAAGTGGATGTGGAGTTGTTGAAAGCGTGGTTGAGATCGATCATAGTGGGAGAAGGAAGTAGCAAAATTTTGAAGTTCATCAAGCTTACGGAGAGGCTGGAAATATTTGATGACAATGGCCCTTAAATAAATTGCTAGTGAGATCGAGAAATCAACCGAGACCAGATTGCTGTAAATAACAACCCTGAGATAGCATAATGTCCTTTCAAGCTTCAAACCTCCATCCGTAATGCTGAAGACATCAGATTACAAACCATAGAATCCTTTTCCTTAAGCAGCCAAGTGTACCATCTCTTCGCCAAGCCTCAATGCGTAAGGCTTCCAATAAATCTAGATCATTGACGGTAAATAGCCTAAGAAAGGCAGCAAAGAGAAAATCAAAGGCCACATCTTCGCACGCAGAGTGAGGGGGTATGCATCTTCTCACCAACACGCTCAAGATATCTGGGCCTACCAACCCACCAATCTCTATGATGTTGCCATCAAAATAGCCGTTGCTCCAAGGAAGAGCTAGAGATGTCAGGAATGGTGGAAGGTATGAGCCTAGTCGTTGCTCAACCCGTTTAATCGACTTATCTTATGATCAAGCCAATAGGATATGGGACGCTCAAACATGAGATTATTCCTAATTAAAACAAAGGTGTTGTGTGACTAATTAAAGAAGACCTAAGTAAACTATGGATTGCCCTGCACTATCCAAAAATAGTTTTAATTCTTAAAGCCTACTAAGTCGCTCACCCTAGCGCTTTCCAAGCCTGTTCCTTCGAGACCTACCAAGTCTGCTTAGTACAAGGCTTGTGGTTGGTTCGCAGGCCTTAACAAAATGCAAAGCTAGACCTAGCCTATTGACCGATCAATGGGCCTATTAGCCCGATTCGAAAGCTATCATGAGCCTTCATTACTTCACTAGGTGGCTGGGGCCAATTGGAGACCCTAGTCGAAACGCTTTTAGAAGAATCTAGAAAATTGATTATAACACAAACGTATGTACAAAAAATCTTTTAATATTATTAAATTACCTAAAAGGACATTCAATTTAATTAGAAAAAGAAAATATTATTGTAAATAAATTTTTTATCACAATATATATATATATATATATATATATATATATATATATAAATAGATAAATAATTATATTTATGATTGTAGGAAAAATTATTTCAATAATATTTTATAAAAAATGGACTAATACAATCATTGTATTATAAAATTCTACATAAATTTTAAATTCTGCCAACCAGCATTGTAAAGAGAAAAAAATGGGAGTACAATTCGGTTAAGTGTGATATTAAATTAAAAGAGTTTCGAATTATAGAGTCTCATCTCATGCAAGAATTAAGGAGGAAGATGAGAGCCAAAAGGAAAAAAAGGTATAAAAAATGGTAAGGATATTTTAGAAACCTTTGAAAACCTTTAAAGTGTTTTTTTTTAAAAGCCATCTTCCGAATGCTTCTCTAAAAAAAAACACTTGAAATGTTTTTTTTTTAAATCTCAAAAGTACTTTTTAAAATATTACAAGGTACCTATTTCTTTTATTTTAAAATACTTAGAAGTGTTTTCGTGGATTAGAAACACTTTAAAAGTAAATAAATGTCTAACTGTGCTCAGTAGTCTTATGAGTTATGATATTAGACATAAAAAAAAAGAAAAAAAGAAAAAAAGTCATGCACCTATCCTTTGTAATACGAGTTGAATAAGCTCATGGTTCTAGAAAACAAAGTTGTTGTGATTTCAGATTTCACTCTAATATATAAAATAAAGCATACAAGCCATAAGCTTGTCACGTAAATTAAAGTTTTTATGAACTAAGGCTTTCGCGCTTAAGAAATCAAACTTTAACTGCATAAACGTGAGTTCCCGATTCCCTTGGACGCTCCCTAAAATCTAATTAGATAATGTTGTAAGACTTTGCAATCTCACTAGATGCAAAAAAAACAAAAAAAAAAAAACAAAACAAAATGCGAAAGGTGTTGGGACTTACCTCCACCCATTGTCGAAGATATCGAAGGGAAAAGACCTTACTGGGATCTTCCGTGCCCGGGTATCTCACCTTGTAATGGTGCTCCCGGAATAACTCAACAAGATTCAAACCTCGGTAGCCGGACCCAATAAGAAAAAAACTTTTAATATAGGAAACCATCATCCTATATGACTGTTATGCATTAAATCTCATTAATGCATTCCCACACTCTCAGAATTGTTATAAGGGACTAATTTTTTGTAATTCTATGGGCCACTATTTAAAAAGATCGTGATGACCGCTTTTGCATCTCTCGAGGGAAGAGAAACCAACATTCTCCCACTTGGTCCATAACCAATATCACCTTAATAGGGGAATAAACATATAAATCATGACAACAAGTCCTCTAAAAGTGAGTGTTATATTCCATGTATCACAATATATGTCCCTTTAACAACCTTTAACTTTATGAATAAACCCTATGTTTATTCTAGATTAAAACTTAATGGTATTTCTCTATCACAATGACTGAAATGTGTACACCTATATGAGAAACATCAACTGAATAAGAGTTTCATTAATAACCAAATATGTACATACAAACTTTGAGATTACTATACAGGACTCAAGTCCCATTTTGTTACATGTTCTCTCGAAATTGACATCGACATGCCTTTAGTCAAAGGATTGCAACCATTAACCCGCTGATTATGTGCCTGGGTCGACCACTTTCTGTTCTTTAAACACGCTCAGATGGCTAAGTACTTTATGTCAATGTGTTTATTTACTCGACTTAATTTCTTTCATTCTAGTTTAAAATAGCAAATGAAGGTCACAATATAATCTCAAAGGGTCTTTGATAGAATCAATGACTCCCAAACCAAATTATAAAACCTTGAGCCAAACACTATGTTGTTACCCCCAAACAGGAAACGAGCCTCAACCTCCATAGGGGAAGTGGTCGACAAAGTCTCGGCCTCCATGCCCTCCAAGACACGCCCACCCATTAGCATAAAATAACCCGATGTGGACTTCTCTAGAGTCCACTGGGGCCTAGCAATCCAACGTTGGAGTAGCCAATCACCCTAAATAATTTCAACCTTGAATACCTTGAATACTGCCATGTCAACATTGGCTCCAATTCCATTCCACCTACTATCATTATTTGCCGCATTGTTTCTCTACTTCAACCCGAATACCTTAAAGGCTTCCAACGCTTCATCCTTAACTTAAGTACGAGATGTTATGTAACGCGGAGTAGTCATCAATGAAGGTGATGAAGTGTTTCAAATCACAATCTATCCATATCAAGACAACAAATGCTTCTGTATAATTTCTAACAAAGTTTACTCCTTGTTGCACCCATTTTTTACTTGTTGATTTGATTTCCCTTAATGCAATCCAAACATGTCTCAAAGTCGCAAAGTTCGTGCACCGAAAATTCTTTCATTCACAAACCTTTAATCTTCGAATGGAGATGTAATTCAATCTCCGGTGCCATAATAAGGGATGATTCTTCATTCATAACGCTTTTTTAATTCCACTAGTTAAACTTAATTTGTTATAAGCATTCTTATCTTGCAAATGTACTTAATAGAGACCATCACATAGAGTACCATATCCAATAACTTCTGATTTTATTAAAAATTTTAAACTAGTATCCGAACAGTTATAGGAGATTCCTAAAAGTACAAGTGGCGATATTGAAATTAAATTCCTAGAAGGTCCTCAAACATAAAGGTCTTCCTGCCGCCAAATTAAAGCCTCTCGATAGCTCCAAACTACAAGTTTCGATGGCTTCCACATGTGAGCTTGACCTCCCTCCTGAATGGATGTATCGTTCACTGCCCACTGGCTTTCCATCCATAGTAATTTCTCATATATACCTTCTTTTCATTTTTCTTTTTCCTAGAATTAGTTCGGAAAGATCATGAGAGTGGAAATGATTGGGTGGTCCATTTCCACGATCTTTTTACTCCCTCAAGTCATGACAGCAACCTATAACAATCACCTGATTTTCATAAAATTAGTAGATTCGACGCCCATTACATCATGTAAATACTTGGTCAAATCATATAAATATTGTCCGTTCCGGGGTTCAAGGGATCCTCATGGCTTTAAAATTTATTTACTAGTTATGAGGTGTGAGTGTCAAGAACTTTATCACGTCCGATATAGAATGTGACAAACACCACCATGCAAATGGGATTGGAGGGCTGGAAACGAACAAACACCTCCCACGAGCCAAATAGAACGGACTTCACACCGGGACCAGTGTGGATCGACTTTAATATCATTTGTAATAACCCTGATCCAACCATAGATATTGTCCGCTCGAACTAAGGTCATCACGCTTTAAAATGCGTTTTACTAAGTTAGGAGGGAATCCATTACTATATAGTTTTAGGAACTTTCTCCCTATCCAATTTCTCGGGATGTACAAGATCATGTTCACATCAACAACAAGAAGTTGAAACTAATTACCGATTCAAAATTGAGCTCAGAACCGATTTCATCATCTTACTGCCAGATGTATCTATGACCACTTCTTTGATCAGTTTGAAGGAGGAGATTTGCCGGGCAATGATCGATCAAGAATGGGACTGAGCAAGCAAAGACAAGGCGCATTCTCGCATCGACCCGCATCTTTATGTAGCCGCTTAATATGACAAAATCAGCTGCTAAGATCGACCGTATGAAGTCGGGACACCGTGGCCTACAAACTTTAATTGCTACCAGGGAAACGATTATGTTGTGCAGGAAAACAAAGAATATCTTGTCCTGTGTTATGTGTATTCGTTATCCAATAAGTTATTGTTTGGGCGTGGTGGATGATTTGTCACTCCTTGGCAAAATGTTTTTACCGAATCCTAGGTCCCTAAAGGCCTACACAAGCCTCGGAGGACCAAGCCCAAATCGAGCCTGTTTTTAAGGATTAGGTCATAGGCTTCATTTTAGGTATAGTTTGCTAGCCCTTAGGCCCACGCCTGATGAGCCTTCCTCCTATTTCTATGTTATTTTAAAAAAAACATAATGTAACTCTATTTATAATATATTTTATTAAAAGTTTATTATATAAATCAAATAAAGGTGTCAATAAGTCCTAACTCAGTTGGTTTAAAGAGTTAGGTTAAATATATGGAAGGAAGGGACTAAGGTTCAAACTCTGGTGGAGAGCAGACATTACGATGTTGTAACATATCCTATGTGGCATAAACAATTTGATCCCATCATCTCTTGCCATGTGTCATCATATATAATCTGGGTCCCCAAAATTTTTTATTATTTAAAAATTAGTTTTATCCCACTCCTATCTCCTTCTCCACTAGCGACGCCTTCTCCTCCTCCTCCACCACCATTGTCGCCACAATTACAGCCCGCCGATTTGATGGGTCGTTGCATAATTCAGCTGGGGGAACCCTCGCCGGCAGAGGCGCTGTGCTAGAGGCGCATTCCTCCTCTTCTTCCCTCCTCCACCACCATCGCGCAGGTGTCAGGCTAAAGCTCAGTCATTCCTTTGTTTGGGGAGATTGTTCTTCGATATGTACAAGATCTGAAAAAGTGCGATAACTTTGGTTGGGAAGATTGCTCCTCCTGAGTGTACAAGATCCGGAAGTGCGGCGGTAATCCCGTAACCAACACATCATTTGGCCGGCTTTGACTGAGTCGATGGCATTGCGATTGGAGATAGTGACACCTCTGGCATAAATGGCAAAAATGAAAAAATGGTATCAAAACGCTGCAGTTCAGGTTAGAGCCGAAGAAAATTCAAACACCGACAAGCCTTTGGCGCACACATCATGGATAGAACTTTAACTAGGACCTTTCATTTATCGAGCTGTTTGGATGACTTCTTGGGATTCCTCTGAGAGTCAGTCTGAGAAATCTCATTATTGGTCTACGATTTCTCCTGCTTTTGATTCAGAATTTTGTGTGCTACCTTAAATTGAGTTCTGCTTTGGTTGCCAAGAAAGTGTAGGAAAAGAAAAAGAAGACAATTTAAAAGAAATTGTAAATTGTTAATATTTTTCCAAAGGATAACGAAAATGAAAAACTGCACTCGACCGACCATTTGGGATCATTAAGAAGAATTTTATGGATCATGTCGGGCTTCATTCAATCAAACCTGGAAAGTGGATGGAGTTGTTGAAAGCGTGGTTGAGATCGATCATAGCGGAGAAGCGGAAGTAGCAAAATTTTGAAGCTTTCATCAAGCATGGAAAGCTGGAAATATTTGATGACAATGGCCCCTTAAATAAATTCATAGTGAGATTGGAGGAAATCAACTGCACTCCGCATTGCTAAATAACAACCCAGATAGCATAATGTCCTTTCAAGCTTCAAACCTCCATCCGTAATGTTGAAGACATCGAGATTACAAACCATAGAATCTCTTTTCTCAAAGAACACATCTCCTTCACTGCCTTCAAATGCAAGCCTCCAATAAATCTAGATCATTGACTGCAAATACCAAGAAAGGCAAAGAAGAGAAAATCAAAGGGTACACATCTTCGTGACGCAGAAAGAGGGGGCATGCATCTTCTCACCAACACAAACCAAGATATTCAAGCTCACTAACCCACCAATCTCGGCGATGTCGCCATCAAAATAGTTGTTGCTCCAAGGAAGTGAGCTTAGATGTTGTAAACAGTGGAAGGTATGAGCCTAGTTGTTGCTCAACCCGTTTTTAATCGACTTATCTTTAAGGATCGTCATCAGATATGGGACGCTCAAACATGATTATTCCCTAATTAAACAAAGGTGTCAGGTGACTAATTAAAGAAGACCGGTTAAACTATGGATTATTCCTGTTAATTATCCGTAAAAAATAGTTTTAATTCTTAGGCCTACTAAGCCTGCCTGTCCTAGGCTTTCCAAGCCTGTTCCTTCGAGACCTACCAAGTCTGCTTAGTACAAGGCTTGTGGTTGGTTCGCAGGCCTTAACAAAATGCAAAGCCAGACCCAGCCTATCGACCGATCATCGGGGCCTATTAGCCCGATTCCCCGAGCCAGCCACATGGTGCCTCATTACTCTTAAATTAGGTGGCTTGGCCAATTGGAGACCCCTAGTCGAAACGCTTTTAGAAGAATCTAGAAAATTGATTATAACACAAACGTATGTACAAAAATTTTTTAATATTATTAAATTACCTAAAAGGACATTCAATTTAATTAGAAAAAGAAAATATTATTGTAAATAAATTTTTTATCACAATATATATATATATATATATATATATATATATATATATATATATATATATATATATATATATATATATATATATATATAAATAGATAAAATACTTATATTTATGGGATTGTAGGAAAAATTATTTCAATAATATTTATAAAAATGGACTAATATTAATCATTGTATTATAAAATTTACATAAATTTTGAATTTCAAGCCAACCAGTATCAGAAGAGAAAAAAATGGGAGCATAACAAGTTAAGGTGATATTAAATTGCAAGAGTTTCGAATTATAGAGTCTCATCTCATGCAAGAATTAAGGAGGAAAGATGAGAGCCAAAAGGAAAAAGGTATAAAAAATGGTAAGGATATTTAGAAACTTGAAAACCTTAAAGTGTTTTTTTAAAAGCTATCTTCGAATGCTTTCTAAAAAACATTCTGAAATGTTTTTTTTAAATCAAAGTACTTTTTAAAATATTACAAGGCACTCGCTTTTTATTTTAAAATACTTAGAAGTGTTTTCAGGATTAGAAACACTTTAAAAAAGCAGTTAGCCAAATGGGTTCCAATTGTGCCTAATAGGTCTTATGAGTTATGATATTAGACATAAAAAAAAAAAGAAAAAAAGAAAAAAAAGTCATGCACCTATCCTTTGTAATAATGAGTCAATGTTTCATGGTTCTAAAAACAAGTTGTTGTGGATTTTGTGATTTTCACTCTTAATATAAAATAAAAGCATACAAAGCATAAGCGTGTCATATGAAATTAAAGTTTTTATGAACTAAGGTTGCTTAAGAAATCAAACTTAATCGTGACAATGAGTTCCCCGATTCCTCGACAGCCTCCCTAAAATCTAATTAGATAATGTTGTAAGACTTTGCAATTCACTGATGCAAAAAAAAAATGCGAAGGTGTTGACTTACTTCCACCCATTGTCGAAAAGAGATACTGGCAAAAAGACTCATTGGGATCTTCTGGTGCCTGGGTATCTCACTCTTGTAATGGTGTCGGAACAACTGAACAGTATCTAAACCTGCAGCCAGTGGACCAATAAGAAAAACTTTTAATATATAGGAAACCATCATCCTATATAATCGTTATGCATTAAATCTCATTAATGCATTCTATTAATTTCAGAATTGTTATAAAATTAATTTGTAATTTATACAATATTTAAAAAAGATCGTATGACCGTTTTACCTGAGGGGAAGAGAAACCAACATTCTCCCACTTGGTCCATAAATTCAATATCACCTTAATAGGGGAATAAACATATAAATCATGACAACAAGTCCTCTAAAAGTGAGTGTTATATTCCATGTATCACAATATATGTCCCTTTAACAACCTTTAACTTTATGAATAAACCCTATGTTTATTCTAGATTAAACTTAATGGTATTTCTCTATCACAATGACTGAAATGTGTACACCTATATGAGAAACATCAACTGAATAAGAGTTTCATTAATAACTGAATATGTACATACAAACTTTGAGATTACTACATAGACTCAAGTCCCATTTTGGTTACATGTTCTCTGAAATTCGATAATTCGAATAGTGCCTTTAGTCAGCTGATCTTAACCATTAACTCGCTGATTATGTACCACGACCACTTTCCTGCTCTACACGCTCCTCGTGATGGCTAAGGTACCTTTGTCAATGTGTTTATTTACTTTCGACCCTAATTTTCTTTTTCATTCTAGCCGAAAAATAGCAATGAGTTGTCACAATATAATCTCTGGGTCTTTTGGATAGAATCAATGACTCCTAAACCGCCTATAAAACTCGAGCCAAACACTATGTTAAGTGGCCTCAAACAGAAACGAGCTCAACCTCCATAGGGAAGTGGCTGACAAAGTCCGGCCCATGCCTCCAAGACACAAATACCCACCTATTAGCATTAAAAATGTATAACCCGAATGCGGACTTTCTAGAAGTCCACCTCCAAATTTAGCAAATTAACGCTGAGTAGCCAATCACCTCTAAATAATTTCAACTCTTGAATACTCAATACTACCAGCGAAGTCAACATCGCTCCAATTTTATCTGACCTCATTATCATTATTTGCTTCTCGCATTGTTTCTTTACTTCAACCTTGAATACCTTAAAGGAGTCCAACCCTTCGTCCTTAGGACGAAGCATGTAGAGATACATGTAACGTGAGTAGTCATCAATGAAGGTGATGAAGTATTTCGGATCACTTCCATCCATATCAAGACAACAAATGTTTATATGTATGATATCTAACAAAGTTTACTCCTTGTTGCACCCATTTTTTACTTTGCTGATTTGATTTCCTTAATGCAATCCAACATGTCTCAAAGTCGCAGTCTAGGCACTCGAGTGCAATTCTTCATTCACAAACCTTTTAATTCCTTCGAACGGAGATGTGTCTTAACTTCGTACATAATAAGGATGATTCTTCATTCATAAACGCTTTTAATTCCACTAGTTAAACTTAATTTGTTATGGCATTCTTATCTTGCAAATGTACTTAATAGAGACCATCACATAGAGTACCATATCCACAACTTCGATTTTATTAAAAATTTTAAAACTAGTATCCGAACGCTATAGTGGAGATTCCTAAAGTACAAGTGGCGTATATTGAAATTAAATTCCTAAAAACTAGAAACATAGAAGGTCTTCTCCGATTACAAATTAAAGCCTCTCGATAGCTCCAAACTACAAGTTTCGATGGCTTCCACATGTGAGCTTGACCTCCCTCCTGAATGGATGTATCGTTCACTGCCCACTGGCTTTCCATCCATAGTAATTTCTCATATATACCTTCTTTTCATTTTTCTTTTTCCTAGAATTAGTTCGGAAAGATCATGAGAGTGGAAATGATCAAGGTCCATCGCCATCTTTTACTCCTCAAGTCATGACAAAGAAATTTATAACAATCAATTCGATTCATAAAATTAGTAGATTCGACACCCATTACATCATGTAAATACTTGGTCAAATCATATAAATATTGTCCGTTTCGGGGTTCAAGGGATCCTCATGGCTTTAAAATTTATTTACTAGGTTAAGAGGTGTAGTGTCAAGAACTTTATCACATGTCCGAGCATGTATTTGACAAACACCACCATGCAATGGGATTGGAGGGCTAAACGAACAAACACCTCCTACGAGCCAAATAGAACGGACTTTCACACCGGGACCAGGGATTGACTTTAATATCATTTGTATTAACCCTGATCCAACCATATAGATATTGTCCGTCAATCCAAGGGGTCATCACGCTTTAAATGCGTTTACTAAGTTGGGGAGGAATCCATTACTATATAGTTTTTAGAACTTTCTCCCCTATCCACTGATGTACAAGATCATGTTCACATCAATGAATAAGAAGTTGGAAACTAATTACCCCGATTCAAAATTGAGTTCTCAGAACCGATTTCATCTACTATTGCGAATGCATCTATGACCACTTCTTTGACTGGCTCAAGGAGGAGATTTCGTCGGCAATGATCAGGATCAAGAATGGGATCAGAGCAAGCAAGACAAAGGCGATTCTCGCATCGACCCGCATCTTTATGTAGCGTCCGCTATCGATGACAAAATCATCATAAGATCTGACCAAGGTATGAAGTCGACACCCGCGGCCTACAAACTTCGTAATTGCTACCAGGAAACGATTATGTTTGCAGGTAGAAAAACAAGAATATTCGGGTCCGTGGTTATGTGTATTTGTTATCCAATAAGCTCATTGTTTAGCAGGTGTGGATGATTTGTCACCTCTTGGCAAACAATACTTAACCTAGGGTCCCTAAAAAAGGCCTCACACAAGCTCGAGGACTGCTTCATCCAGCCTGCTTTTGTAGCTGATTAGTCACAGTTTCATTTTAGGTATAGTTTGCTAGCCCTAGGCCCAACATGAGCCTTCCTCCTATTTCTATGTTATTTTTTAAAAAAAAAACATAGTGTAACTCTATTTATAATATATATTTTATTAAAAGTTTATTATATAAATCAAATAAAGGTGTCAATAAGTCCTAACTCAGTTGGTTTAAAGAGTTAGGTTAAATATATGGAAGGAAGGGACTAAGGTTCGAAACTCGTGAGAGCGTATTACACACATGTTGTAAATACATCCTATGTGGCATAAACAATTTGATCCCATCATCTCTCGCCATGTGTCATCATATAATCGTCCCCAAAATTTTTATTTAAAAAATTAGTTTTATCCCCCACTCCTATCTCCTTCTCCACTAGCGACGCCTCCTCCTCCTCCACCACCATTGTCGCCGCCTATATCACAAATTCCGCCGATTGATGGGTCGTTGCATAATCTCACCTAGGTGGAACCCACGCAGAGGCGTCACAGGCTGGGAGGCGCTTATTCTCCTCCTCCTTCTTCCTCCTCCACCACCATTGCCAGAGGTGTTGTGCCAAAGCCTCGGCCATTCCTTTGTTTGTGGAGATTGTTCTTTCGATATGTACAAGATCCGAAGTGCGACAACTTTGGTTGGGAAGATTGCTCCTTCCGATGTACAAGATCCGAAAGCGGCCAGAATCCCGCAACCAACACATCATTCGCTCGGCTTCGACGAGCCGATGGCATTGCGACTGAGATAGTGACACCTCCGGTATAAATGGCAAAATGAAAAAATGGTATCAAATGAAGTAGCTTGGGGTGCTAGAAGAAATTCAAACACCGATGTTTCTCATAAGACACGCCGTGGATAGAACTAACTAGGACCTTTCATTTACTCGAGCTGGTTTTGGGATGACTTTGGGATCCCTCCAGAGGAGCCGTCTCGAGAAACCCATTATTGGTCTACATTTCTCCTTGCTTTTGGATTTGTGAATTTTGTGTGTTGTCTAAATTGAGTTCCCGCTTTGCTGCCAAGAAAGTGTGTGTGAAAAGAAAAAGAAGACACGAAAAGAAATCAGAAATTGTTAATATTTTCCGATAATGAGAAATGAAAACCGCACTTGATCGAAATTATTTGGGATCATTAAGAAGAAATTTCTTGATCATGTCGCCGTTCCACCGAAACCGAAAGTGGATGTGGAGTTGTTGAAAGCGTGACAGATCAATTGCTACTGAGCATGAAGTAGCAAAATTTTGAAGCTTTCATTGAAGCATGGAGAGGTCGGAAATATTTGATGACAATGGCCCCTTAAATAAATTGCTAGTGAGATTGAGAAATCAACCGCACTCCGCATTGCTAAATAACAACCCAGATAGCATAATGTCCTTTCGCTTCAAACCTCCATCCGTATCGTCAAGACATTCAGGAATACAACCATAGAATCTCTTTTCTCAAATAGCCAAGTGTGCCATCTCCTTCGCCAAGCCTTTCAATAAGCTCCAATAAATCTAGATCATTGACGGTAAATAGCCAAGAAGGCAAAGAAGAGAAAATCAAAGGTACACATCTTTCGTGACGCAGAGTGAGGGGCAAGGCATCTTCTCACCAACATACCAAGATATTCAAGCTCGCCAACCCACCAATCTCTATGATGTTGCCATCAAAATAGTTGTTGCTCCAAGGAAGTGAGCTAGAGATGTTGTAAATGGTGGAAGGTATGAGCCTAGTTGTTGCTTCAACCCGTTTAATCGACTTATTCTTATGATCGCCAATAGGATATGGGACGCTCAAACATGAGATTATTCCTAATTAAACAAAGGTGTCGTGGTGACTAATTAAAGAAGACCTGCTTAAACTATGGATTATTCCCTAATTATCCGTAAAATAGTTTTAATTTTAGCCTACTAAGCCTGTTCGCCCTAGGCTTGAAGTTCCTGTTCCTTCGAGACCTACCAAGTCTGCTTAGTACAAGGCTTGTGGTCGGGTCTCGCAGCCTTTAACAAAAATGCAAGCTGTGACCTAGCCTATTGAATCAACAATGGGCCTATTAGTCCGATCCGAGCGCTTGCGAGCCTCATTACTTCCAGCTAGGTGGCTTGGCCAATCAATCCCTAGTCAAACGCCAAGAATCTAGAAAATTGATTATAACACAAAACGTATGTACAAAAATCTTTTTTAATATTAAATAATTTCCAAAAGGACATTCAATTTAATTAGAAAAAGAAAATATTATTGTAAATAAATTTTTTATCACAATATATATATATATATATATATAAATAGATAAATAATTATATTTATGATCAGAGGAAAAATTACGCTCAATAATATTTATAAAAACGGACTAATACAATCATTGTAATATAAAATTTACATAAATTTTGAATTTCAAGCCAAACTGTGCATTGTAAAGAGAAAAAATGGGGAGGCCAATTGTGGTTACAGGATATTAAATTAAAAGAGTTTCGTAATTATAGAGGTTCCATCTCATGCAAGAATTAAGGAGGAAGATGAGCCAAAAGGAAAAAAAGGTATAAAAAATGGTAAGGATATTTTAGAACCTTTGAAAGTGAAGTGTTTTTTTAAAAGCCACTCCGACAGCTTCTCTAAAAAAACACTTGAAATGTTTTTTTTTAAATCAAAAGTACTTTTAAATATTATACAAGAATCATTTTTTATTTTAAAATACTTAGAAGTGTTTTCAGATTAGAAACACTTTAAAAAGCAAATACTAAATGGTTCCAATTGTGCCTAGTAGGTCTTAAGGAGTTGCGATATTAGATGCATAAAAAAAAAAAAAGAAAAAGAAAAAAGTCATGCACCTATCCTTTGTAACACGAAGGAATAAGCCTTCATGGTTCTTAGAAAAACAAGCTGTTATGGATTTTGTGATTTTCACTTAATATATAAAATAAAAGCACAATAAAGCATAAGCGTGTCGAAATTAAAGTTTTTATGAACTAAGCTGCGCTAAGAAATCAACTTTAATCGGGACAACGTGAGTTCCCATTCCTCGATGCCCCTAAAATCTAATTAGATAATGTTGTAAGACTTTGCAATCTCACTAGATGCAAAAAAAAAAAAAAAAAAAAATGCGAAAGGTGTTGGGACTTACCTCCACCCATTGTCGAAAAGAGATATCAAGCAAAGACTCATTGGGATCTTCGGTGCCCGGGTATCTCACTCTAAATGGTGTCTAACAACTCGAACAAGATCTAAACCTACAGCCAGTGGACCCAATAAGAAAAAAACTTTAATATAGGAAACCATCATCCTATATGATCATATACAATCTCACAATGTACTTCCTATTAATTTCGTAATTTGTTATAAATTAATTTGTAATTTATAATACTATTTAAAAGATCATGACCGCTTTTATCAGAAGAGAAACCAACATTCTCCCACTTGGTCCATAAATTCAATATCACTTAATAAAATAACATATAAATCATGACAACAAGTCCTAAAAGTGAGTGTTATATTCCATGTATCACAATATATGTCCCTTTAACAACCTTTTTTAACTTTATGAATAAACCCTAAGTATTCTAGATTAAAACTTTTAATGGTATTTCTATCAAGTTACGACTAAATGTGTACACCTATGTGAGAAACATCAACTCGAATAAGAGTTTCATTAATAATCGTAATATGTACATACAAACTTCGAAGACGCTACATAGACTCAAGTCCCATTTTGGTTACATGTTCTCGAAATTGGAGCATCGACATGCCTAGTCAGCTGGGATTTGCAACCATTAACTCGTTGATTATGTGCTCAATGACCACTGCCTTAACACGTTCCTCGTATGGCTAAGTACTTTATGCCAATGTGTTTTGTTTACTCGACTCCCACTTTTTCTTAGCCTTAGCCAGAAAAATAGCACTGGTTGTCACAATATAATCTCAAGTGGCCTTTGGATAGAATCAATGACCCCAAACCAGCCTATAAAACTCTTGAGCCAAACACTATGTTATGGCCTCAAAACAAGAAACGAGCTCAACCTCCATAGGGGAAGTGGTCGACAAAGTCCGCCCATGCTCCTCCAAGACACGCCCACCTATTAGCATAAAAATAACCCGATGTGGACTTTCTAGAGTCCACTACCAGCAAATTCAACGCTGAGTAGCCAATCACCTCTAAATAATTTCAACCTTGAATAATTTTACTCACTAGCGGTCAACATCGGGCTCCACCTATCCGACCTACTATCATTATTTGCTTCTCGTGATTGTTTCTCTACTTCCAACCTTGAATACCTTAGTTTCCAACGCTTCATCCTAGAACGGCTATTTAGAGATACATGTAACGTGAGTAGTCATCATCAATGAAGGTGATGAAGTGTTTCAAATCACACCCATCCATATCAAGACAACAAATGTTTGTATGTATAATTTCTAACAAAGTTTACTCCTTGTTGCACCCATTTTTTACTTGTTGATTTGATTTCCCACGTAATCCAAACACATGTCTCAAAGTCAAAGTCTAGGGCACCGAAAATTTTCATTCACAAACCTTTAATTTTTCTCGAACGGAGATGTGTCTTAATCTCCTACATAATAAGGATGATTCTTCATTCATAACGCTTTTAATTCCACTAGTTAAACTTAATTTGTTATAAGCATTCTTATCTTGCAAATGTACTTAATAGAGACTATCACATAGAGTACCATATCCACAACTTCGATTTTATTAAAATTTTAAACTAGTATCCGAACAAAGATAGAGATTCCTAAAAGTACAAGTGGCGTATATTGAAATTAAATTCTAGAAAAACTAGAAACATAGAAGGTCTTCTCCGACATAAATTAAAAGCTCCCGATAGCTCCAACTATAAGTTTCGATGGCTTCCACATGTGACCTTGACCTCCCTCCTGAATGGATGTATCGTTCACTGCCCACTGGCTTTCCATCCATAGTAATTTCTCATATATACCTTCTTTTCATTTTTCTTTTTCCTAGAATTAGTTCTGAAGATCATGAGAGTGGAAATGGACGCGGTCCATTTCACGATCTTTTACTCCTCAAGTCATGACAGCAGCCTTATAACAATAATCACCCGATTTTCATAAAATTAGTAGATTTGACACCCATTACATCATGTAAATATTTTTGGTCAAATCATATACAACATTGGTCCGTTTCTTGTTCAAGGATCCCCTATGGCTTTAAAATTATTTACTAGGTTAAGAGGTGTAGTGTCGCTGAACTTTATCACATGTCCATATAGAATGTGACAAACACCACCATGTAATACTGAGGGCTAAACGAACAAACACCTCCTACAGCCAAATAGAACGGACTTCTCACACCGACCGTGGATCGAATTTAATATCATTTGTATTAACCCTGATCCAACCATATTGTCCGTCGAATCCAAGGGGTCATCACGGCTTTAAAATACCAAGCATTAAGTTAGGAGGAATCCATTACTATATAGTTTAGAACTTCTCCCTATCCACTTCGGATGTACAAGATCATGTTCACATCAATGAATAAGAAGTTGAAACTAATTACCTCATTCAAAATTGAGCGCCTCGTGAACTGATTTCCATCTACTTGCTTGTGACGATCTATAATTCACTCTTCGACCGGGTTTGAAGGAGGAGATTTCTGTCGTGGCAATGATCAGGATCAAGAATGGGATCAGAGCAAGCAAAGACGCTGCGTATTCGCATCGTGACCCAGATCTTATGTAGCCGCTATTGATGACAAAATCATTGCTAAGATCGACTAAGGTACGGTCGACACCTCGTGCCTACAAACTCTCGTAATTGCTACTTGTGGAACTACTATGTTGTGTAGGAAAATGAATATCTGTCCAAGCATGGTATTTGTTATCCAATAAGTTATTGTTTAGCGTGGTGTGGATGATTTGTCACCCTTGGCAAAATGTTTTTAGTCGAACCTAGGGTCCCTGGTAAAGGCCTACACAAGCTCTAGAGGACCAAGCCCTACCCGAGCCTGCTTTTTAGAAGGATTAGGTCATAGGCTTCATTTTAGGTATAGTTTGTTAGCCCCAAATCTGACGTCGACGAGCCTTCCTCCTATTTCTATGTTATTTTAAAAAAACATAATGTAACTCTATTTATAATATATATTTAATTAAAAGTTTATTATATAAATAAAATAAAGGTGTCAATAAGTCCTAACTCAACCGGGTTTAAATATTAGGTTAAACATAAGGAAGGAAGGGACTAAGGTTCGAAACTTCGTGAGAGCAGACATTACGATGTTGTAACATATCCCATGTGGCATAAACAATTGGATCCCATCATTTCTTGCCATGTCATCATATAATTGGTCCCCAAAATTCCTTGGTTATTTAAAAATTAGTTTTATCCCCACTTTATCTCCTTCTCCACTAGCGATGCCTTCTCCTCCTCCTCCACCACCATTGTCGCCGCCATCACACCTCGCCTTTGATTCAATGGTCGTCAGATAATTCAGCTAGGAACCCGTCGTGTGAGGCGTTTGTGCTAGAGGCGTTATTCTCCTCCTCCCCTTCCTCCTCCACCACCATTGCCGTGAGGTGTTGTGCCAAAGCCCGCCTCATTCCTTTGTTTGGGACGTTCTTCCGGAGCATG
Source organism: Tetrastigma voinierianum (assembly GCA_016808115.1). NCBI lineage: Eukaryota > Viridiplantae > Streptophyta > Magnoliopsida > Vitales > Vitaceae > Tetrastigma > Tetrastigma voinierianum. Next base: position 17,546 of record JAEQBH010009701.1, on the reverse strand, counting down.
TACAAGATCTCAGCGCACAACTTCGTCGGGAAGATTGCTCCGATGTGTACAAGATCCGAAGTGCGCTGCGTAATCCCGTAACTAACACATCATTTGGTCGGCTTTGACTCGAGTCGATGGCGACAGGCGACTGAGATAGCGACACCGCATAAACAAAAATGAAAAAATGGTATCAAACGTCGCAGATTGGGGTGCTAAGAGCTAAGAAATCTAAACACTGATGTTTCTTGCGCACACGCCATGATAGAACGGAACTAGGACCCTTCATTTACTCGAAAGGGGTTTCGGGATGACTTTCTGGGACTCTCCGAGAGAGCCGTCTCAGAAATCTCACATTGCCCGCGCATTTCTCCCTCGCTTTTGGATTTGTGAATTTTGTGCGTTGTCTAAATTGAGCTCCGCTGGTTAAGCAAGAAAGTGTAGGAAAAGAAAAAAAAGAAGACACGAAAAAAGAAATTGTAAACTGTTAATATTTTCCGATAACAGAAAATGTGGAAAATCGTACTGACCAATTACTGGGATCATCATTAAGAATTTCGATCATGTCAGTTTCTGTCCAATCGAAACCGGGAAAGTGGACGTGAGTCATGAAAGCGTGGTTGAGATCGATCACAAGGGGGAGAAGGGAAGTAGCAAAATTTTGAAGCTTATCAAGCATGGAGAGGCTGGAATATTTCACGATGATAAACGCCCCTTAAATAAATTGCTAGGTGAGATTGAGGAAATCAACCGCACTCCGTATTGCTAAATAACAACCCTAAGATAAAGATAATGTCCTTCAAGCTTCAAACCTCCATCCGTAATGTCAAGACATCGAGATTACAAACCATAGAATCCTTTTCCCAAGAATAAGTGTTTATCTCCTTCACAAGCCTTCAATGCGTAAGCTCCAATAAATCTAGATCATTGACGGTAAATATCAAGAAAGGCAAGAAGAGAAAAATCAAAGGTACACATCTTCGCATCACAGAGTGAGGGTACTGCACTTTCCTACCAACACGCCAAGATATTCGCTTCCGCCTCAACCCACCAATCTCGGCGATAAGTTATCAAAATAGTTGTTGCTCCAAGGAAGTGAGCTAGAGAGATGCTGTAAATGGTGGAAGTATGAGTTTTAAGATGTCGCAACTGTTGGTCCACTTAATCTGCAGACGCTAAATAGGATATGGGACTCAAACATGAGATTATTCCTAATTAAACAAGCAGGTCAGGTGACTAATTAAAGAAGACCTAAGTGAACCATGGATTATTCCCGCACTTATCCGTAAAAAATAGTTTTAATTCTTAGCCTCCGCTAAGTCACTCATTCAAGCTTCCAAGCCCTGCTCCTTTCAGACCTACCAAGTCCGCTTAGTGTCAGGGTCGGGTCTGTGCCCAACAAATGCAAAGCCAGACCTAGCCCATTAACCGATCAATGGGCCTATTAGCCCGATTCGAAATAAATACAGCCCATTATCGGGCCAGGTGGTTGGGCTAATCGACCCCTAGTCGAAACGCTTTTAAGAATCTAGAAATTGATTATCCACAAACGATGTACAAAAATCTTTAATATTATTAAATTACCCAAAAGATATTCTGAATTTAATTAGAAAAGAAGAGTTATTGTAAATAAATTTTTATCACAATATATATATATATATATAAATAGATAAAATAATTATATTTATGATTGTAGGAAAATTATTTCAATAATATTTATAAAAATGGACTAATACACTATCAGATTATAAAATTCTACATAAATTTGAATTCAAGCCAACCAGGCATTGTAAAGAGAAAAAAAATGGATACAAATGGGGTTAAGGTGATATTAAATTAAGAGTTTCTGAATTATGTAGCCTCATCTCACGCAGAATTGGCTATAAGATTTAGAGCTAAAAGGAAAAAACATAAAAATGGTAAGGATATTTTAGAACTTGAAAACCTTAGTGTTGAGCCATCTTCCGAATATTTCCTTCAAAAAAAAAAAACACTTGAAATAGTTTTTTTTTAAATCTCAAAAGTACTTTAAAAATATTACAAGGCACTCATTTTATTTTAAAATACTTAGAAGTGTTTTCAGATTTAGAACACTTAAAAAGGTGCTAAATGGGTTCCAATTGTGCCTAGTAGGTCTATGAGCATGATATTAGACATAAAAAAAAAAAAAAAAAAAGAAAAGAAAAGTCATGCACCTATCCTTGTAATAATGAGCTGAATAAGCCTCTATATTTCAGAAAAAAACAAGTTATTGTGATTTGTATTTCACCTAATATATAAAATAAAGCATGGCCAGCCACAAGCGTGTCACGAAATTAAAGTTTTTATGAACTAAGGTTGCGCTAAGAAATCAACTCTTAATCGACAACGTGAGTTCCCCCTCGATCTCTCGATACTCCCCAAAATCTAATTAGACACACAAGACTTCACCACTAGATGCAAAAAAAAAAAAAAAATGCGAAAGGTGTTGGGACTTACCTCCACCCATTGTTGGAAAAGAGACACGGCCAAAAGACTACTGGATCTTCGTGCCCCGCATCTCACTTTGTAATGGTGTCTAACAACATCTAAACCTGTAGCCGTGGACCCAATAAGAAAACTTTTAATATAGAAACATCATGATCCTATATGACTGCTATGCATTAAATCTCATTAATGCATTCTATTAATTTGCACTGTTATAAAATTAGTCAGAATATAACATTTAAAAAGATCGTAAGGACCGTTTTACTTTAGGGGAAGAGAAATGGCCATCTCCTTCCACTTGGTCCAATCCAATATCACCCATCAGGGACAAACATAACCACAACAAGTCCCTCTCAAAAGTGAGTGTTATATCTCATGTATCACAATGAGTATGTCCCTTAGTCAACTTAACTCTTATGAATAAACCCTATGTTTATTCTTCAGACAAAACTTAAATGGTATTTCTTCATCACAATGACCAGCATGTGTGCACCCATATGAGAAACATCAACCCGAATAAGAGTTTCATTAATAACCTAATATGCATATGCACAAACTTTTAGATTACTACATAGACTCAAGTCCCATTTTTTGGTTATATGTCTCTGGAAATTGACACGACATGCCTTTAGTCAAAGGATTTGCAAACTATTAACTCAAGATTATGTGCTCAATGACCACTTTCGTTTTAACGCTTCTCGATGGCTAAGTATCTTGGTGTCAATGTGTTTATTTACTTCGAATTCCACTTTTCATTCTTAGCCAGAAAATGTAGTAGCCGAGTCATTACAACATAATTCAGCACGCCTCGGATAGAATCAATGACCCCAAACCAAATATAAAACTTTGAGCCAAACACTATGTTATGGCCTCATAAACAGAAACGAGCTCAACTCCATAGGGAAGTGGGCTGACAAAGTCTCGTCCATGCTCCTCCAAGACACACCCACCATAGTACAGGCGGGTCAACCTGATGTGGCTGTATGTCCACTTCATTGCAGCAACTCAACGTTGAGCCAATCACCTCTAAATACCCCAACCTGAATGACTTTGAATACCCAAATAGCGAGCCAACATCAGCTCCACCCCATCTGACCTTTACTTCATCATTATTTGCTTCAAGATGAGTTTCTCTACTCAACCAGAATACCTTAAAGGCTCAACGCTTCATCCCGTAGGAACTAAGCATGTGAGATACATGTAACTGAGAGTAGCCATCAATGAAGGTGATGAAGTGTTTCAAATCAACACCCATCCATATCAAGACAAATAAAATGTTTGTATGTATAATTTCTAACAAAGCTGCCATTCTGTTGCACCCATTTTTTACTGTTGATTTGATTTCACGCAATCCAAATATGTCTCAAAGCAAGAAAGTCTAGCACTGAGTACCTTTCATTCACAAACCTTTAATTTCGAATGTGATGTGTCTTAATCTCCGTGCCATAATAAGGATGAATTTCATTCATAACGCCTTTTTTGTTCCACCAAGCAACTTAATTTGTTATAAGCATTCTATCTGCAAATGTACTTAATAGAGACCATCAAGATAGAGTGACCACATCCAATAACTCTGAATTTATTAAAAATTTTTAAACTAGATCCAACAAGAGTAGGAGATTCTGGAAAATAAGTGGCGATATTGAAACAAATTCCTAGAAAAACTAGAAACATAGGAAGGCCCCTCCGCATTACAAATTAAAGCCTCGATAGCTCCAAACTACTGAAAGCCATGGCTTCACATGTGAGCTTGACCTCCCTCTTCAATGGGATGTGTATCGCTCACCGTCATCGGCTTTTGAGGTTTCTCATACCTGGCAAGGGTTTAAACATGGGAGGTTGGACCAGAGTCAATCACCAAGTGTTAGATTAACATTTGTAAATTGATTCACAACATACGAATGGAAAAATAGTACTTTTCTTTCAAGCCGACTGTGCTTCGCAATCCTTTCTTTCAAAGACTTACTTCTTCAATCTACATCTCATTCTTTTGATCTCTAATATCAACAACTTTTTTATTTTATAGGCACTTCATAATAAATATTATAATAGTACTATAGCCATGTACCATTAAGCTGATGTTGTTTTTTTTTTTTTTTTTTGAAAAATAAATATGTTGATGGGGCTGAAGACAATTGAATTTATGTTTATATCACTTGAAAAACCATTTAAGAGGCATATTGGTAACATATTTTATCTTCATCTTGATAATAATATCTTAATGATACATCATTTATTACTACTTAAAGAATAAAAACATATAAAGAGATACAATGATATAATAATTTTGGGCTATATATATTGTTTAAAACATTATATATATATATATATATATCAAAATTTGAATTCTGTTTTCTTATATAATTTATTTTATAAAAAAACATCATATTCCAATTATATATTACTTTATAAATATAATATTTTAAAAAAATATATTTACTATTTGATACAATATATATTATTTAGTATCAAAAGGAGCATTGATATAAAAAAAAAATATATCACTGATTGTTATTTCTACACTTATTTTCACTATATGATTGGTAAATAACTATTATCACACCTATAGGTGAAATTTATTAAAAAAATCCATAAAATAAATGATTATCAATTTTTTATTTAAATAATAAATTAATTTATTATTTAATAAAATGAATTTTGCACAAAATCATCTCAGAAAAGATAGAGATTTTAACATCAATCACTCTAAAATGAAACTGGGAATTCATGTAAACTAATAAAGATATTTACTATTTAAAGAATAAATTAAAATATTATTTAACAAACAATTTTTAATAAACTTTCCAACTTTATAGATAGATTTTAAGCATTATAAAATTTATTATTTTATTTTATTTGATAAATTCAATACATAGATTAAGAGAAAAGGCATACAAATTATTTATAAATAACTACATTTTAAAAAGATATATATATATATATAATATATATATATATATATATATATATATATATATACAATAAACTATGATATTTATGATTTAGTATTTACACAAAAATGATCATTAATTTGTAACCTTAGATTCCAAAATGTTGGACCACTATTTCCGGAACAAGTATAAGATAAATATAGCAACAATAATGATAAGAAACTACATTTATATTTAGCATTTGACATTAAAATAATACAATTTGCAATTTTATCTCCTCACAAGGACCGACGCTCAGTTTCTGTTTCAAATATACATAAAGAGAAAGAACAACAATATAAGTACTTTGCCACAATACAAATACAAACATCACTTCCACATTAATCACTATTTTGCTCCACATAATAAACAGAAATGAAAAATTTTATGTACTTTTTATTATAAACCTACTCCAGCATTTTTAAATTATTTCATGAAAACATTTATGAAGCGAGATCAAGAAACCATAAAAACTCATAACATTTCTAAACTTGATTTTGTGAGACTCGATGAAACAAGTGATTTGACAAGAAATTATACATGTTTCCAAAAGAAGACAACTGTGTCTTACAACATTGGAAGATTAATTTTTATGTATTATCTACACTTAAATGGTTCAATTGATAGGCCACATGCAAGTGGAATTAAATTCACCCACTGTATGCAAGGTACAATATTGTCAGGCACAAAGTAGTGAGTTACCTATTGTTCCACAGGAATAAGTCGTTTATTAAGTACCAATTCTAATTTGTCTTAATTTTAACTGATGACTCCAAAATTCGTTTGTGATTTAATTAAACTAAAAGTAAACAAATTATAAAAAGAAAACTGAGACGAATTTCACTCAGCTACATCCTAATTGTGACGCCACAAACCTCGGGGTCCGTTGACAATCACAACCCGAATAGTTAAGTAGCCATTGAGTTCCCAATGCCACAAAATGAGGTGTCTCTACCGAGACCAAACATGACTAAAACGGCCAACGTCGAGTTTGATAAGAACCATACTACCAAAATATAACAAACTATATTACAATAGTTTCCAAGAGTTATTCAGACCTTATACAAATGTTTCAATCAGAATATTTCATACATGTTTTACATAAATATATAATCAAAGCCACATGTCGGATTTCTTCTCAAAAGCGGCCTCTAGTGAGCGTCGTCTCCCTAAATACTCTCTGTACCTGAAAGGGGGATCCCATGACAGGGTGAGCAATGCCCAGTAGTTGAATTTTCCTACATTGGTTTACTCCCCGCCGAAGTGCTCATGCAATGGAAAATTACTGAGCCATATCTCATGATCTATGATTCTACTGAATGTCTACATGTTATGAATGAGAATATGACTCACCATTTCCCCACTTTTGAGCCCTCATCGACCCCTCACGCAGCTGCCAGCCAAGTGTGAGAAAAAATGACCGTTTGAAACAAAAGGTCTTTGGTTCCTGGAAATATAACACTCTATTTGATAGTAAATTATTGGACAACCCTCCGAGGTGAATTGCTGGATAACTCTCCGAACCAGCCAGGTCAGCCTTCCTCCGAGATGAACTGTTTGACAACTCTCCAAGGCAATTATTCGAAAATCTTCCCATGAAATTCATTTGACAACCATAAAAGCCATGGTCATGCACTCATACCTTCACTGCTCTGTTACCCTAGTGCATATGAAATGTAATATGCCATTTCACTGGTAATTCATGTTAACAGAATGCATGCATATATTAACTAAAATCATACACAAACATAACACGTTATTCATTCATAGTAATAACACAAAATTTAGCTCACGGGCTATTAACAATCCTCGGCAAACATCTCGAACTCGCCCAAAGAATCGCCACAAAGAACACAACAACGTCATATGAACAGTCCAACCGCGGTCTCTAAGCTCGTCATGACGACTTAGATTTCACCACTCAATACCCAATTGAATTGAATACACACCATTCAGTTTTAGAACATCCCTTGTATCCACAAATGACTCAGCCAAGGGAAAAAAACAAGTAAGAGAAGACCCTACCTCCCTGAGGCTGCTGAAACTCCTGCCAATACTGCACCACGCCGTAGCCTTGCAAAATGGGGATCAACTTTGCCTTGTCTCGCCGGATCGATGGATCGATCAGAGGGAAAACCAGAGAGAAGTGAAAGCTTCTCTCTCTCTAAGAGCTCTTCTTCTCCTCTTCTTCTTTTTCCTCCCAAACCAGCTGGGAGAAGATAGGCCAAGTGAGACCCCCACTCTTGCCATGTCCACACTCCCACCTATTCTTAAAATAGCTACCCCCTTATCCACTTATCCTTAATAGTGGATTTCCTTCCACTGCATGATGCCATATGTCCACATGGGCCCCACTTGGCTCTCTTACCGTTTGGACTTGCTCACAATTTTAGTTACGGTACCACTTTTGAGCCACTTCAGCACCTGCCAATGTCCCGTGACCGCCTCGATGCCTCAAAAACGTGAAATTTCGACCCGTCGACCACGGTGCCGATTTCGCAGATGATTTAAATCGTAGTCCTTGTCAGTATCCGTATCTAGAAAATTCGATTTAATCGAATTACTATTTTACCTTTTTCTAGAAAATTAGAATTTTCTCGGTTTACACTAATGATGTGACGCCCAAATCGTGGTGTCCGCTATGCACGCCTGGCCAACCCGCTGAAATACTAGTGAATGGGTCGGTGGCCCTGGCGATTCTACAAATCCGCGACTCCCTTTGGTAATGGGAAGCCTGCCCAAATACAAAACCTGTCCCAAACAGTTCAATATGACATGTCCATGAGTAAAACGGCCTCTTGGGCCCATACTAATATACTCATCAACATGTTCGTTTCATCCAAATAAATTCCAACTATATACAATAGTTTCAAAGAGGAAAGCTTAAAAATTATCCTTATACATCATATATCAAACTTAGAGTTTTAATACATGTGTACATAACAAACCAAAAGTCACTTGCTTTCTTCTAAAACGGGCCTCTAGGATGAGCCAGTTCTCTCAACCGCTCCCCGCACTTAAAATAATCTTCTCGACAGGTGAGTTATCGCTCAAAGAGGGAATCACCCTAAACGGTTACTCCTCACCTGGGCGTGCATATGCAATGCCCAGTAAACACATTCAAGCAAATTGATTCATTTTCTGAATTAAATGACTAACCCACGTCCAGTCCTCACCGACTCCCCTCACACTTGCCTAAGCCATGTATGAGAAAAACATCTTTTTTTTCAAAACAATTCTTGTTGTTTTCAAACTATACTATCTAAGTATCTGCAGTGCCGCTTGACTACCTCCAGGCGTAATGTGTTGAGGAACCTTCAAACAGTCATGGTCCTCATCCAAATGATCTAAGTGGACCGCTTCCCAACCCCATTCTCCTCAAAATTCATCCCTGTGAAATTCCATTCAAAAACGCTTTTATTTTTCTTTCAATTTTTTATGTCATACTCACTTACTTTAGGCTACCCTTAATGTATATGGGAGGATGCATTATGTCATTTCACACAATATATAACAATTGCAAATATACCACTGCGCATATATTTACATAATTTATAATTACACCACATGTAATTAACAATATCAACCATCACCAAATTAGCTCACTTGAGCAAACACAATTCATCTCCGTTTGCCCATACACAATTATATTCCATATAATCGTGACATCATATTATCAAGCAACAGTTCATGATTAATCTATCCATTTCCATAAATCGTCATTCATTTCATCAATTCGTTAAGCACCCACATGGACGTGCCTTTAGTCTATTTGGCACAAAACCCGGGAGTTCAGTATTTTAACAGTCCAAAATAGAGCAAGTGGGCCGTCCGCAAGGGCCTGTCCAACACGTTCCTCCAGTGGAACCAGTCCCCATGCCCATTTCCCGGCCTCCATTTCATACCAAAACACAATTTATTATATACCATGATACAAATACCCAAATCAATTTCTAAACTGATACGACCATCTCAAAGTGTTCCAAAATCTCCACATTTCGTTCCAAGATTTGGAACAGATCAAATGCCCCCTCACGGCCCTTAATCAATCGCAAAACATCATGAAACACTTAAATCAAGAGAAACAAGTAGATAAAACCCTACCCCACTGAGTTTGTCAACTCTCAAAACCGAACCCACGCGTAGGCCTCACTGCAGAATAACTTTCCTCTTGTTCGAAGAACCACGGTCCCGATGGACTGGAACTAGAGAGAAGGCGTGACTTTCTCTCTCTAGAAATCAAAAACCCCCAAACCTAAACTTTTTGCTCTTTCTGGTTCTTCCCCACGTTTTGTCTCAATTTGGAAGGTAGAGGATGACTCTATTATTATTTTTATTTTTTCCTCATTTAAAAATTTACAAATGACATCTATGTCCCTTCTTTCCACTATTTTGAAACTCTGCACCATTCCCCGTCAGTCCGCTTTCCACATCATTTCATACTATGCAACCTGTGTAACATGAGTACATGTTATATGTGACTTTGTCACATCAAATGTCGTTTTATTTAAGACCTGCCACTCGATGTCTCAAAACGTGCAAATTACGATCGCTCGAATTCACTAAATTCGACGTGGTAGCTAGATTTCTGCCAGAGACACTCCAACTAGAAATCTGTTTTGTCATCCGAGATCTAGAAAATTTTACTTATCCAAATTACGATTTTGCCCTTCCTGTGTACCTGGAATTTTCTCTATCTACAAATGATGTTTTTAAAAAGCCACTTAATATTGTAGCCTTTATCGAGCGAAAAGCTAATCTTGTGTAAATGTTGATCTCTCGAGCACGACAATTTATCCCAAGGGTCACATTGCATCTCTACCAAACCATAACTCACCATTGGTGCCTTAATGCCACGATAAAAAACCACAACATCTACCTATGATTATTGGTTAGGCACTGGATTCAGAACCCACTGCCTATTATCTCGATCTCAAAACTTCTAGCCTAAGCAATGCTTCATACATCAAATACAATCATGGACTAGAAATAAGAGGGAAGATAAGACATTCAATAATAGCACAGAAACTGAATTAAATAATTAAACTAAAATTAATCCATGGTTTGGGAGAAAGGTTACATCAAAAACCTTAGAAACCAATCTAAAACATCTCTAAAAGGAAAAGGCGTGAAAAACAAAGAAATGGAAGAGAAAACTAGGTAAGTAGAAATTGATATAAGGTCAGTTCACAGCAGCCTGTAAGTCTGCTCTTCTTCAAAACCCCAGGTCTCATCCCAAGAGCCCCAAGGTGTCTCCACGCCATCTCTCTATCTTCTAGCCCCTGCTTATGTCTCCGAGGTCCAATTTGAGGTCTCGGTCGAGAAACTCCCCTGAGCTTAAGCTCTTCCTGAATGGATCAATAGGCTCACTTCGGCCGCGCTGCTTTGAGGTTCCACGAGGTGCGTGGTTTGGCCATGGCTGTTTCAGGTAAAGCACCCAGTAATCTGGCTCTCGTGCACGTAAAGGTAGGTCCACATTGTGTGTGGGCCCCAAGTGACTTCCATTCTTCATTCATTGCACAGCCATAACTCTATTTGAACTCAATTCAAGATTCTCCTTGGGACTCTTTCGAAAAGATCTTAAGTCAGGGAATCCATACACACCAAGAACATTTCCATCAGATGTCATTTTCTAGGCTTCAATGCAATAGAGTAGAACTGGCTTGTTTGCTACGCGTGGCAATGTTTCCTTGTTTTTGCTCCAACTTTAATATGTACCCCCTGTCCGAATGCCACAAACTGAGTGATCTTGGTCTGCTGTTGGAAAGCTTGTGAAGCCCAGAAATACCCAAATGGAGCCAAATGATCTCCCCATTAATGTGGTGAAAAATTGGAAGGTCATATATGTCAGGTTATTTTTTGCTGATCTTTTCGGCTTTGTTCTACTCCAAATTCCCGTAAAATTCCATCAAATGGATGACCTAATCAAGAATGTGAACATTTAGAGCATTAGAAACTTCTATTTAACATAAAACATTAATAAAAACTAAGTAAAACATAGGTATGTAATGAGTAGTTTAGTATACTCATCATTCATTCATATTGACATATTAAGATTCTACGGGGCCAAAGAGTTTTCCAACAGTCTCACAGCCAAACTGAAGTTAAAAATGAAATAAACTTGTTAACCCGCACAATCTGGAAAAGAAAATAAGTTGCTGAGCAAAATCCACTATTGAGACCAGAGTTTGAAATACACCTAATCGTCACCAATTTAGCTCGCGACAGGAGCCCCCCGCTTTCACCAACTTGTTTTTTTCCAACCACTTGAAGTTGCAATCCTCTCGTTTAACTCGGATTTGGGTGTGAGGCTCTGCTGCTTCCTTGAATGTAGAATGCAAACTATATTTGAGCTAGTTTACTTGAGGTCCTAGTACAGATGGTATATAAAAATTCATCTTCCCACGAGATTAACACGCTGTGAAACACTCGATTAATTCTCCTTTGGAAACATGCTGCCTATTTCCTTACCAAGTCACTTAAGCTCATAAAAATCCCACAACCAGTGATAGAGGAAATGTTAAGTGAGTTTTATATGAATATGGATATAAAATTGATAATAGTTGTTTTTAATCCCAAGTAAAAATAATGAGAACGTATCAAAATATATTCATTTACATATTAATATTTCAATTGATAAATAATACTATTTTTAATATCAAATAGTAAATTTTTTCAAATATTACTATTTATAATACTACATCATAATTGATATTAAACTATTTATAATAAATTATATAAGAAAACATATTAATCTTTTATAATATATATATATATATATATATACATATATATATAAATTAATAGAGAGTATATGTTGTTAGCATATATATGGTTATTATGGTATATATATATGGTATATATTTGAATAATATATATTTAAAATTATTATCATTGTATTTATAAGTTATATATATTTTATTCTTTTAATTAGTAATAAAATGATGCATCATTAAAATGTTAAAAATATAAAGATAAAGATAAAATATAATATAATAATAACTTATAATTTAAAATAAATTTTTTCTTAAAAGAGATAATTTAAAACATCTTTTAACAATAGTTTAAATAATTCTGACAAACATAAATTCAACATATTAACATCACATATTTATTTAAAAACATCAATGATATTATAATACTAATTTTATCTTTAAATTATAACAGTAACAATTTTATTATCAAATTATATAAAAAAAGTTATTATAATATTAGAAATCGTCTTTTGAAAGATTTAATTGAAGAAATCGCCTTTGAAAAGATTGTACTTTGAGATTTATGAAATCATCTTTTTCAAAATACGATTTCTAAATGGACTAAGAAAGAAATGAACTAAAGAAATTGTCTCTTTCAAAAGATCATATTGAAAAGATATTGAGATTAAAAATCGCTTTCTTCAAAACACCTATTTAATCATTCTTTCCTAATCATGAACTGCAGAATTGAAAATATTTTAAACATCGTATTTTAAATACATTTTTTAACTCGTTTCACACATGAAAATCCCTTAATAGTCACCTCAGGCTTTGAGTCCCCAAAGCCACTGAAGATACCATTACCTGATTATGCAATGTAAGTTTGTAAGGCTCATATTTCTAGAACATAAATTAAAAGTCCAAGATTTTCTAGACATGGGGTGTATATATATTTGTTTGATTCAGATATTCATCATTTAAACAAGATTAATATCCGCTAACTAGAATAGAAAAACACATGCACAAAAGAATGAAAATCATTTTTTTTATAAGATGTTCACGTGAAGCTCCAGAATGAAGATATTATTAATCATAATGGTGTTGACTCATGCCAAATGAAGTCACCTCAAACCTAATATTTCCAGTGTCAGATTTCCCCACGTCTGCCCATTTCACTTTGAAATTTAGAAACTGTAACTAACATTAGTATTCGTTAACGTTGAGTTGAAACCAAGAGACATGGAAAGGTTGGAATTTGAAATGGATTTTTTATAAGAGTGTCATGCAGCCTGCAACAAGTTAATCATACGGTATTGAGGATTTGGGCACAGAATAGCAAGTCATCCCAACCTAATATTTCAGTCAAGATTTCCCAATGTTTCGGGTCCCATTTCCAGCACAGTATTTTTTTTTTCTTTAATAAGAATCCAAACATAACTACTTCGAGGTTTGGCACACTTCACTCCCTTCTTCACCATCATCCTCCCAATAATGACGTCACCAATATTGTTTCAGTATTATTACATGTATAATCCCTTTCTCTCCCTCCCTATGTGTTTTGTGTAAGGAATCACACCTTGGTGGGGTTTGAATGTAAGTGGTTTTAATTGGGAATCATCCAAAAGAAAGCGAGGTGGTACACTTCATCAACCATTCTGAAAATAAAGCTCTTGAATCACTCATGTCACTTCCTCCACCCTCTCATTCTGCTTCATCTGAAGGTAAACAAACACCAATGCTTAACACTCATTGTTGCCGTTTTGTTAGCCTTCTGTATTAGTTATATATTCGGCTTCAATAACATAAGCCATTTAATCTCAAATTCTTGTTTCAGTTACAGTTGGCTATGGGTTAACTTAACTGTTTGTATGAAACAGTACTGGCTTAGGTGGTTCTTGTTTTTTGTTTTTTTGAATAAAAGGTGGTCTTGTTAAGAAGGATGATATTCATAGTAGTGAGACCAAAATCTATAGGACATGAGTTGGTTGTTTAACATGTGATAGAATCTGATTGAAGGAGTCCTGATTCGATCCACCTCTTTGGAATTTCTGTCTCGCATTTGTTTATTTGAAAGTCAAGACTGTTTTTGGTGAGGAGAGTTGGTTGCTTACACTATTCGAGTTGTTAAGTTGCTCAGAATGAGGTGTTAGCTATATGAACAAACTATTTCATATCTCTATTGGTGTTTTCTATGATTTCTATTTCATTTCTTTTAATTTCTTTGACATATTTAGTATTATGAATCCTAAGCTTTTATGCATGTGAATATAAATTCAAGAACACTGAGATAAAAAGAAAACCACAAATGCAAAATAAGGGTTTTTTAACGTTGTTTGACTAATCATGCTTCTGTATCCACTAATGAGAGAGAATCTTCATCATTCTTGAAAACATAGAGTATAGAAGATTAGATATTGTGCTATTTAGACTTACTAGAAAATCACAAAATCACAAAACCCTAGGATGTCCATGCACACTGATGAAACCCTCACAAAACTCCCAATTCCTAAAACCTTTCTTAAATATTTGCACACACAAAAACAACCTCTTAAAACATCTCCCCTCGAATTTTTCCTCTATGACTCAGAATATTTATAGGATATCTTTATAACAATCTCTCATTGTATGGAAGAACTAACATTATAATAATATAACAACTAGGAATTATTCATAAGTACAACATTCTTATAAAAGAAATTAATACAAAAGGAATTTGAGAGCAACCAATTCCAATTTAAACTAAAATTCTTTTATCTTCATCTGTGTGTCAGAAGCTTTTGTCCCAGATTCCCAAACTTGAGCCTGATATCAGCTTATTAACTAAAGTTTCTGATGCCTGAGAATACTTAATCCAAGAACACAAAAAGATAAAGAACTAATTCAAATGTATATTGATATTTTAATATAATGACTGACTGTTTCTGTAATTCCAGCTGATAGAAGACTCTTCCACTATTCCTGAAATATAAAGTACAAAGATTAAAGTATCAAAGATTTGTAAACAACTAGAAAACTACAAAATTAAAAAACCCAGAATAATTATAACACTCGAGGAAATATCTTATAAAACTCTAATCCCTAAAACCCTTACATCCCGGGCAATACTGTATCATAGTACTATGTCATAACTTCTCCTTATAACTTTTCTCCCCACATAACCCATGGGTTTATTGAGATATTCCAACAATTGTCCTTATTCTTTAAAGAAATAAATATTATACTAATATTAAATAACCAGAATGCTCTATACAATATTCTTCTCAATAAAATGACTAATACAAAATAGGAATTTGAGACATATCTAAATATTAAAGAGAATAATAGATATCACTGGGGTGGGTAAAGTGATTGCTATTGAACAGGCTTTTAAAATAATAATTTTTTGTGCTCTATGTTGTTGTGATTTTATTTTCTGTTTAAAGGGCATTTACCAGGAAGGCTATAAGGATCTGGACGCATCCCAGTATGGTACTCTGGAGATGTGAGCTTAAAAAACATTTAGCAAAGAATTTCCTCACAGCAATGGCATCCAGTGTGTTGCAGATATAGTTATAAACCGGTTGCAGATCGTTGAGAGGCAAGATCTGGGGATGGAAGATGGAACATCTTGAGGAGGAACCCCAGACGATCGCCTGACTGGGATCACTGCATCTTGCATCGATGACATTACTTCGGGTCCGAGACAGAACTACCAATCTGAGGCACAGAACCTGACACTCGGAGCAGACTTCCAATGGCGCCCAGACATTGATCATCTAAACACTATCCAACGAGCCATCAGATCGATGAATTGGTTAAAGACTGAAATAGTTTGATGATAATGATTCGATTTTAGTTAGAGGATACTTACCAGATACTCACCTCAAGCTGTACATGGAAACACGAAATGATTTTGGTGTGGGGAAATTTGGAATCTCTTTTTATGATGATCTATGTTTCAATTTACGCACCAAGATGGCCACTGAGCTTATGGAATGGGTGTTTGAGGTTCATGACTGCGCTGATTTATATGAATTAAAGGACACTGCCGTACTAGTGGAAGGAATTGTGAGATTAAAGGACTCAATGGAGGGCCTCTGGGAATGATTGACACGTTGAAAATTACGTGATTTCTGATAATCATGAAACACAGGTTCTACACAAAACGTTGGCCATTCCTCCCATCGGACAGTTTCATGCAGGATATGCTTATATCCTCTCACCCATCCTGGCATTCCATCCAGTAATTTCACAGGTACTTCTTTTCACCATTTTTTCCCAGATAATTATTAGATTCATTACCTGTTGATCAAATTACCTCAATCCAGAATTTGTTTCTGTGAACTTAATTTCATATCTACTACTTTTCACAGTCTTCAGCATGACCATTTCTTTGACTGGGTCTGAAGGAGGAGATTTCATCCTGATAAATGATCAGATAAGGAATGATTCAAAGCCAGCAGCACAGTGCGTATTCTGCATTCAACTCAGATCTTGTATGAAGACTATTTTACCAAACCACACATAAGATTTGGAACAAGGTATGATGTTGGAAACGTCGTGCCTACAACCTTCAAAATTGCTACTCTGGAAAATAATTATATGCTAGTGTATGGAAACAAAGAATATAGTTCTGTCCAGATTCCATATTGAAAATATACTGTATTTCATAATCCACAAGTCATTGTTTGGCAGCAGTTGAATGTGTAAATTCCCATTCCATTATCAGTATAAATATTAATCATTTGTGCGCAGTAGGCCTCAGCAAGAGTTATAATATTACACTACAAAAAAAAAAAAAAAAAAGTCATGCATCTAGATTGATTTGTAATATGACTTCCATTGTGTCCTCATGAAGCCAGAGTTTATATGAGAGCCAAGAGGCCTTGTAGGGTCATTTGCTCCTGAATTTTAGAAAAAAATTTGCTCTACTGGTTTGAATCTTGATCTTTAATTCAAACAAAAGCTATCTACCACTGATTTTCTGGCTTCCGCTCATAATTCAATAAAAGCGTTTCACATTTGTACTTCATTCCCTGATGAAAAGATAAATATCTATTTTAATATTTAGAGCGCATGGTCTTTTTTAGCATATTTATTTACTTTTTATTTTTGTATATAACATATTTAAATTTTTTTAAATTTTTGAATAGAAAGTTAAATACTGGATTTTTTCATTCAAAGATATATTTTTTAAAATCAATATAAAAACATTTAAATCTTGAAATCTATATAGAATATTTCAAAATATTTTAAAATACTTAAATACTTTAACTTTTAAATCATTATATATATAGGAGAGATATATATATATAGCAGCAGTTATACATATATATATATAGAGTGAGGAAGTTATATATATATATATATATATAGATATAGTATATATATATATGATATATATATATATATAAGGTTCTATTTATTTATAAATAAATAATAGATAAATAAATATTTATTTTTGTAATAATGATAATAACAAATTATTTATCATTTT